>RJWM01030402.1:0-23473 GCA_004363535.1 Dasyprocta punctata
GTGATTGAAGGGACCCCAGTAGTTGAAAGGAAGAGATACAGTAGGAAGGACTGAAGTGGAAAGTTGCCACAGAGTCTTGTCATGGAGGAGACTCAGGGCTTTGAAATTCTATGGTTAGGCAATTAGATGAGCTGTCCGAAATTCTGTGGATGACAAAGTCATTCCTGTTATGATAGAAACAATAGCAGTAAGGACAGCTGAAAGGCCCATTTCAAAGTGTTTAGTAGAGGAAATGGAGTGAATAGAAGACCTGTAGTTCATCTGAATACGAGGCTGAGCAGAAGAGGAGAAACGGGATGGCAGGAACCTGGAAGGATGCAAGGGCTTTGCATGGTGATCAGGGGCACCAGGAGCGTGACCTTGGACCTAGAAGAAGGATTTTCTTAGAGAAAAAGCAGCTTAGGGTTCTATGGTTAGAACTTTCCTGATGTACAGTTAACATAGAATGCCAGCTGACTCTCATTTCACAAACAAATAAATGAATATAAAATTAGTGGATCTATATCGTGAGGAAGGGAAATTCTGTGAGAAGGTGGAGGCTTAGTGACATGGAGACTGTTTACCTTACAGGATTTCCAGGCAGCATAATTTAAGCTATTTATTCAGATAATCAGAAATATCTGCAAGCACGTGATGGGAAAATGCACCGAAAAATAGGTGGATAAGAGTCATGGAGCAGGCTGTTAATCAGAAGGACCAATGGTCTGGAAAGTGACTGAGAATAACAGCAATGAGGCTTGAGACACATGATGGCTGTTTAGAGGTCCTCAAATGGACCAACTGAGGAGTAAGTGGTCTGAGAAGTCCAGCCATGTGGAACTCTGCTGGTTTTACTCAGTGTTCAAATTGCAAGATGTGGAGAAGCCGTCATGATGCTGCTTAAAGTTAGTTCTGTCTCAGTGATTAGTGATGATTAGTTGGCCACTTTTGGTAGAATCTATGGCTTGAAGTACCGTGAAGCGTATTTTTTTTCCTTGCATGTATTAAGTATAGTAGAGTAATTTGGAGGGTGAGAATACTTAGATAGAGCTCTTTCTATATGGCTGGGGATACATGTGGCTATCTTCTCCAGTTCTTAGCTCTCAATGGTATAGTGGTAGACCCCTGGTTTCTGGAAGCCTGAAGTCTCAGGTTGCCACTTGCTTAGTTATATTTTCTGCTCCAACAATTTTGTGAGAGCCTCTGAGTTAGTATAACCTCTCTTTTGTAGCTGGCATGCTGGGGAGATGTGCATAAAAATCTGATTATATATTAGTTCCAAGGCAAACATGTGAACTCAGTGAACCACTGGGGAAGGGAAACACCCACAGCTCCCTCACACTGCTGTGGGGAGATAAAATTTTCTACAGGAAGAATTATTGACAAATAGTGAAATGTGAAATCAATAACTTTGTTATTTACTGAACAGATCCTGGACATCTTTTTACTAGGATCATTGGTGAACATCTTCAGTCATAAATTCCCTAGATTCTTGGATGGGTTTATGTTTTAATTAACATTCTTAGCTGGAAACTGGAGGCAGATGGGAAGCATTGTTAATAATTCCATAATTGATAACAATCACTTTGGAAACAGAGTAGCGACTCATAGCTCACCAATTATTCCAGAAAGCAAAATACTCCAAATGGTGAGACGTGTTCAGGAAGATGTAGTTTTTCTCCTAATGTGACTTGGGCCAGAAAAGAAGCCCTACCTTTACATTTGGACCTACCATGTATTTGCAGTTTCTATTTTTATTTTTGCCTCAAGAAACAATGGCAACTTCTTTTATAATAAAGGCTCAGAGTACTTCTGAATTTACAAAATTGGCTTGATTTTATTTAACGTTGCATCTCCAACATGTCTTATGCCAAATCTTCCTCATTCATAGGACCTATTAATCTCTTAAAGACATAGAGTTCCTGGAACACTTTAAAAAATAATGACATAAAATTTCCAAATCTCTCTTAAGTTTTGGTTGTGTTGGAGTTGGTGGCAGCAGCATATCAACGTTTTTTTTTGGGGGGTGGGAGTATTAAACTCACAACTTCGTGACTGCCAGACAGGCGCTTAAGCCATTGAGCCAAATTCCCAGCCCTGGTTTTTTGAGGCAGGGTCGCACTATGTAGCTCAAGCCGGCCTTTCGTTCGCGTTGTAGCCCAAGCCATCCTGGAACTCACAATGCTCCTCCTACCTCAGCCTCCCGAGTGCTGGGATTAAAGGTGTGCACCACCACGCCCAGCTAGCAGGTCAACTTTTATTAAGAGCTCACTCCAAACACTTTATGAATTCTCAGTTAAAACAGTATTGACGGATAGTACTGTTATCAACACCATCTTAATGGTGAGGAAACAGAGGCACAGAAAGTTTAAACGCCTTGCCTAAAATAATCAAACTAAGAATTAGTGGAAGGTAATTGAAAGACAAGCAGGTTGGCTCCACAGCCAGTGTGAGTGATCACAATGCAAATTAATCTGGGTGTGATCGGTTAGCATGTCTTAGGACATGGCCAGTGAAGAAGAGAAAGCAAGAAACTACAAGGTGAACCACTACAAAGTGGCATATTCCAAAGGGTCAGCAGCAGACGTGGAAAGCCACAAAATAGAGGTAGAAAACTGGGGAAAGGAGTCAGCAACAAGAGCAACGAGCTGAGAATAAATTTAGAAGGCTGAAGCATTTCTCTAGACTGCTAAATGCTGTCTGCAGCTTGCTTTTATCTGTCAGTCATGTCCTGGGTGTAGGTAAACCTGCTGAGTTGAAAAGACCAGTAACCAAATAGACCTCTTGGTTCAAATGGGAAACTTTCCTGAAATCAGGTCGTGAAATTCTATTGAATGTGCAGATCCACACAAACGGAAGGAAATAAAAGAGGACCCTATGAGGTCACATAAATATAACTGGGAAGGCAGCATTGCTATTTTTCACTTGGAATTAAGAATTCTTTCATGCAAAAGGCTATTGCAACAGCATCTGATGAATACCAGTAAAGTTTGATATCACCTTTTAGCAAAGCATGTGCTTTTGTGAGTTTAAGGGAATATGATAAGATCATGTAAAATTTCAGTAAACTAATCGGTAAACAAGGTACCAATTTGTAATTTTATGAGGACCATGACTACTTGGGGTTTCTTCCACTTACTGTCCTCCATATTCTTTTCCTAGAGGCACACTTTAAGAAAAAGCAAGGAATAATTAAAGGCTATGATAAGTTTTGCCAGTTAAGATTGTTGAGTGGACTGAATTAAGAGATTCCTGGAAAGGAGACTGGGTAGTGAGGGCACTAACCTCGTCGATGGTTAATTCACTGATGAGTTCATGCTGATCGAGCTATTAGGAGCTGAGTCATACTTGCAAGAATTGGGTCATAGGGAGATGACCTTTGAGACCATATCTGGTCCCTGGGCTCCTTCTCTCTGGATCTTCCCTTGCTTTCTGCTTCCCACAAGCCATGGCTTGAGTAGCTTTCCTCTTCCATGCCCTTCCACCATGGTATGTGTCTTGTAGACAGCCAACCATGGATGAAAACCTCTGCAATCACGACCAAAATAAACATCTCTTTTAAGTTGCAACTGCCAGGTACTCTGTCCTAGAAGTAGGACAAAGCTGACTAATACCCTGGGTAGTGGACAGACCGATGCAAGGCAAGTATGAGGTCATGTTTATCTTTTATGCCCAACTCGTAGTAGAGTGTTACAAATGAGGCCCACAGTAAGTACATGCTGCATACTTAATGAATACTGCAAAACGTAAGAGCAATTAGGGAGGATACAATCTGAAAATTGTCAAAAATTCTTAAGGTCTGTGGAGAAGTAATCCAGGGTTCTTTGTTACTAGCAGTGAACAGGAAATAGCAGGGTCTCTATACAAGCTACTGTTTCCCCTTGGTCAAACATTAAAGTCTTTCGGTACCTGGGATCAAACTCACAATATCATGCCTGCCAAGCAGGGGCTTAAACCACTGATCCAAACTCCCAGTCCTATTCTTTTTTGAGGTAGGGTCGCACTATATAGTTCAGGCCAGCCTTGCTCACGCTGTAGACCAAGCTGGCCTCGAACTCACAACGCTCCTACCTCAGCCTCCCGAGTGCCCGGATTAAAGGCGTGTGCCACCACACCTGGTTCATTAAAGTCTTATTAATAGCCAAATTTGGAAAGAAATTCTGCTAGGAAACATTGGCAGATACTAATGGATAAGATTGGCAATAATATTTATTGATGAAGAAACTGGCCTAAAGTAATAATGAGATTTTCTCAAAGACACTCAATGTGAAAGATACTAAACTGGAACCAATTAAAGCTTCCTGTTGTCAGCTCTGGGCTGTTTCTAGTATGCAACATGTCAATTATTTAGTGAAACTTCGACCCTGCTTTGCTGTAAAGTTCTCTAATTTACCTCCTGGCAATAACGTTTGGCATCTGTCCAGAGTGTGTTACAGCATTTTTTGTTGTGTTCTTTCTGAGAAGCAGTGCTTGACATATGAATCATCACCTTGTAAAATTCCTCCCTTCGCCAGTTGCTTCCTCTTCCTCTCTGAGACTCATTCATTCACTTTTAAAAAATCCTGTAGGCAGTCTCCCAGACAGGTTATTTTCTAAAGAGGAAAGGGACACAGAAGATGCAGTGGATAAGTAGACAATAAAATCCAGGCAAGCACTCATTCTAAAGTATATTTCCTTAAAACATTACCATCAGTGCTATTGCTCTCATACCCTTGAGCTGCCATCTGCTGCTACTGCTTAAAGAGGTCAGAATAACTCCAGCAGCTTATGCATACACAGAAAATGTAAGCCATTGCCCCAGAAAAGTATTTCTTCTTCATCTTCCACTGACTGCACCACTGACTTTGCCTTGAAGCCATACACAGTACCTTTCTAACTGCAGCCAACTGCAGGTATCCTAGTCCTCTCATTTGGCACATGAAGACCCTGAAATCCAGAAACAGGGAGAAGTTTTCTTAAGGCTGTGGAATCTGTGTCTCCTGGCTCTGAGTCCAAAGCTCTGTTAGTGATAGGACTCTTTTTACTTCTAGTAAAATCTGTTTTCGCTCCAGCTGAAGACTTGGTGGCAGACCATGCTTCTCCCATCACAGAAAAGCAGTGATATTCAGGGAACCCGATATGGCACCCAGCTCCTTGAATTCCAAAAAGGGCTGACAGGTCTGAGATGGGGGAAACAGACCCGGGGGACATCATTCAGGAAGGAGAAGCAGCTAGCAGCAGAGGGAGCTGAGTTTCTTGGTGGAAGCAGCAGTCTGTCACCCAAATCTGTTGTGACAGATGACTGGGGCGTTTATGATGTGCTAATCCAGAGAGGTAAAAGCTAAGAGCAGACAGAAGGGACAACAAATAGGTGTTTCTATTACACCCAGCGAAATGATATACATGATGATTTGTGGTATGGGGCCATAGTTTTAAAACTTTTTTAAGTAGAAAAAAATGCTTTTGTTTCTCCTAGAAAATTCTTGCTTGGAACTATAGTTCATGAAATGGATAAAAGCAGAAACTTCTCTGGTTAAATTGGGGCTTAGAGTAATATGTCCTTCGAGGTGCTAACCCTCAGAGTTTACATAGAAATGACTTGAGGAGAACCTACCCCTAGGAGGAGTTTCAGAATTCTGTGCTGATAATTTCAGTCCTCACATTAGAAGGGCTTCTACTGTGGTCATTAAGTGGACAGAGGTCAGAGATGTCAGGTGTCCCACAATGTAAGGGATGGTCCTAGACATTGAAGACTTGACTTATATCCTATAAGTATGCATGTCTCTCCCAGATCTATTTCTAGGAAAAAATAAATAATTTTTCAGACTCTGAGAATGGAACCTTACTTTTTCTTTATTCTTTTCTTTTTTTTTTTTTTCTTTTTGGTACTGGGGATCAAACTCATGACCTCACACTTGCCAGGTAGGTACTTAGGTCATTGAGCTAAACCCTTGGCGACTTTGTGTTTTGTATAACATGGAGCACTTATTTTGTAGTTTAAACACATTCTGTATTTTCCTGAAATGCAGCAGCTTAGATAAATAGGGGTGGTAGACATTTTTAGGAGTCTACAAAGAGTTAGTCATTGTTCATAAAGTAACTTCTGTGATTTGTGTTCTCATGCAATTCTACTTACAATGTTCTGCAGTAGTCATATTCCAGGTGATTGTGACATGAATATGGGTAGTCATACTTACATCTGTAAGAATCACTTGTAAGAAAAGTGTTGGCAATATATGTTTAATCTTGTCACTTGTTCACTTAAATCTGAATTTGCCGGGTATAGGAATCTAGCAGCTTTATCAGGTGTTTTAGACTAGCCATGTCCAGAGTTTCACCTGTGGATTATGCATTATTTTATTATAGGTCTCTCTTTGTGTCTTTAATTGAGACACAAATTTCTGTTGGTTATTTCAAGATTATATGGCTAGACAGTTTAAATTGTTTTGAAATTTCATTTTAGGATAGTCAAGGGAGCATTATAAAATGTTTGCAGTGATGGGGGCATTCAATGTGATTAGCTGGTGAATCCCTGCAACAGATAACAGAATTGTCTGGAACTCTGGGGAAAGCTTAGGAGGAACGACAGGTTCTAATGACCCACTCTTTTGTTGCCTAACTTTCTTGCAACCTGCAAAGGAAGGCTCCAGGACACACAGTTTGTAGGTCGGGCTCCAGGACTGAATTTCTCAAAATATATCTGAACACGTGTTTGAAGCCTCCCATGACACCTTTTGAACGAAGAGTGAGGTTCACTCAAAAATGGAAATGCCCTCAACTAAATGGATCAAGGGCTATTTGCAAATAGTATACTGAATAATTTGTTAAGGATTACCAGCATCTGGAATTTTATAAAATTACCATTTTTCAACTTACTGAGGATCCTGTTCTTGTTCACTAAGATGTCCAGCTACCCGCAAAGCTGAGTTTGATGAGAAACTCAATATAACTGACATAACTATATCTAAACTATTCAGTTACATTAACATCGGTCTTGTTTTATGTCAGATTTATTTTTGTCTAAGTGATGCTTACATTTAATAGTATTATTTTGTACCAAAATTTTGCCAATAAGAAGACTTTCACATAATCTCATTTCAACCAAAATATGAATCATCCATTACCCAATTTTTTCCTGCCTCATCCAAACTCCAGTTGATTGTACAGTGACATGTTTGTATATGCCAAGTCAGTAATGAGTCTCTACCTGACCGGAAAGTGAAAGAGACACAGTAGCTTTGGAAAAACCTATAGCCATACCTAAAGAACCAAGAGTGATAACAGTTGAGAGCCCTTTCTAACCCAGGAATGTATGTATGCCTGAGGTAGAGAGGACTCAGGAGCTCTGGAGCCCTGCGAGAAGGCAGAGAAAGAGGAGGTCTAATTAGACACAGGTTTTGTTAATGAAGGCAATGTTTTTATTATTGTATTATTATTTTATCTGAATGCATGCCTACAGCATAAGAAAGTAGGCTAAAGTTACAGATCAGGCAAAATTCTTCTGAGGAAACATTCTAATAAAACAGTGACTTGCACTCACTTTCAGACACTTGAATTTTTTGTGTTGGAAATTCTGGACTTATATTTTAAAACTATATTCCATAAATTTTTTAAAAAGAATAGACATTAAAGGATTTAGCAAAAGTGCCAAGATGTCTACCCTATTAGATACAGGAGTATCTACAGGTATAGATTAAACTATACCTGTTTTAGTCTCCATTAAAACATACACATTTGTTTTTCAAGACTAACATAACATCTAAGTAGAATGCACATTCATTACCAACCTACTTTCAACCACTTGAATACAGGACCGAATCTTGTGCAGTCACGAAAAATCTTTTCTTAGTACATTTTTGCATGATCCTTAGCAGTGAAAAATGGCCAGGTTGTGAGCTACAAGGAAGAGTTTTCCGGAAGCACCCAGTGCCCTCTCTCCACCTAAATAGAAGGCCCCACTACCTCATAGTTTCAGGGAAAGCCAGTGAGGTTTCTGTTGTTCCTATTTTATTCTCTGTGCTCTTCTTTGCCTTCTTTCAACCTTAAAAGAGCCTAGTAAAATGGACTTGGTTTTTCCTTTCTCTCCACTTGCATTTAATTAAACTCATCCAATGACCAGGAATCAAACACTGCCTGTATGCCACACTTGGTGCTAGGCTTAAAACAGCCACAATAGGGAACCCGATTTCAAAGTCCAGGGAGAAGTAAAAGCAAGTGTAGGGAGCAGTGATAACAGTGCAGCAGAACAGTGAAACTTTTCCAATAAGCAAAAGGTGCTGTGTGAGTAGAGAGTGTGAGGTGGCAGAATCTTGAACCTAAAGTCATTATAACAGTAGCACCACATGTTTAGAAAGAGGTGAAATTCATCTCTGTATGTTTCCAGATTGCTCCATCTTTGCCCATGTTAAATTAGATTGGGACATACTGAATGCAGATGTAACCACTGTTAACACTTATCTTTCCTTTGGGTCCATTCTTTGATAAGTCTATGGAAGAGTTGAACTTGACTAATGCTTTGCAGCATTCGCACAGAAGAAAGGAAGTAAAGTCGAACACTTTTTGAGGGATTACTCTCTGCAAACTAATTTGCAGTTTTGGTTATTGAATTCATTCAGTACACACCAGTGCATTGTGAGGAAGGCCACTTTATACAGGCAGAACTGAGGTAAAGGTGCAAACAGGAACCTGGCTAAGATCTCAAAGTTGGTGCAAAGCAATGATAGTAAGCAAGATCTCCAACAGTTTTCAGAATGATATGACTAAAATTAAAATACAGTCACGTCACTTTCTGGATTAAAAGCGTCAACATCTCAGCCTCATGAGAAAAAATGTCCAACATCCTTAACTAGTTTATCTTAGGTCCCCTGGATCTGGCTCTGCTGTTTCTCCACTAAGCTCTGTTGTCTTCATATACCTTAAAATCTGTGTTACTCCATACTTACCTTGCCATTTACGCTAGGTTTTGTCAATCTTTGCAGACAGAAAGCTGCATGGAAAGATGGCTGCAGTAGCTGGGTCATATTGTGTTTCCTTCACATTTTTTCTTCTCTTTTCAGTGATATAAACCTTTCTTTGAGTTTAAGAAAAGATTATAGACTTAGAAATGAATTCACAAGTTTAAAGGAAAGTAGCCTTGGAGATATAAATACAATTGAATCCAAGACCAAATGACATTCCACCTTTTCAGTTGTGGCCATAGATTACACTTTAGCAAACTACTTAGGTTTGTCTTCCTTTTTCATTTATCCTTAGATTTTCCTAATATAACAGTGTCTTTTCTACCTGATGAACTAGAAATACTAGTAAACAAATGTCAGGCTCACGACATCTCCCTTCTTCCCTCCCTCCTTCCTCTCTTCCTTCCTTACATTTCTTTTCTTTAAGTCATTCATGTGGTTACCAATTATTGGCCATCTACTGGCTATAAACCGCTATGTACAGCTCCCAGATTTAAAGGAAGAAAATACAAAGATTAATTGGACATCTTTAACCTCAAGTTATTTCTATAATTCTAAGAAAGACATAGTATACAGGGGCAAAGCTAACTAAAGTCGAGTCCAAGAAGCGTTCTGTTCTATGACAGAGGCAGATGTAAGCCTACAGAAGAGAGATTCTGTCTGCTTGGAAGTCAAGGAAGCTTCCGGACTGGCTGCATTTGAACTGGATTCTTATAAAAGACAGGTGAGCTGGTGGAGAGGAGCAATATGCTAGGCGGAAGAATGCAGAGGCATATAAAAGTGAGAAGTCCCGTGTTTCTGTGGATTTCTTCATTATTTTTAAAAGCCTCTTGACCACTACGCAAGCAATCCTTGAATCCCAGCCTCCTCAGAACTTTTCCAATTCTTCCTGCATATCAAACTTATTCCTTCTGTGTTAGGTGGATCTTCAAGGCACCTAGGTGACCAGCAGGTTAATCTGTTTATTTGTCCACACAAATTTCTGAGATGTGACCTTAATTTTACATATGTGGTCTTAAGTTATCAGAGTACTTGATTCCATTTTAATGGACAAAGGCATATCTTCAACCTTCTTCCAGGTTAGAGAGACAACTGCCCCAATAGCTAGCTTGAAATTCTCTTTGACAAATGTTATTAGACAAGATAAAACCTGAGTCAGATTCAGATAATGTAAGAAAATTTGCATGCAGTCAATTAGTGTTGTGGCAGAAACATGACTTAGGAAGTAATTAGGAGATCATAATAACTTATGAGGTTAACTTGGGCACCACTTAATATATTGTGGTCAAATCAGGAACTCAAATAGCTTTTGCTGCATTTCTATACTAAGCTTCAGAGGTTCCTTAAGTCTCTGTTCCTTAAGCTTTAAGCCTTAAAGCGTCTATTCAGACATTTTAAATGTACTCTACTGTAGAAAGAAGTGAAGAAAAATTTAACATTTCCCAAATAATTTTCTTTACCACGTGTTACATATAAGCTACTTTCTTACACCAAACTGTCTCTTGGTTTAGATTAAAATATAAAATCTTTGTGAGCCTTTGAGATTCTTCAAAATGTAGCCTCCATCTATTCGCCTGTTTCTCTTCATAGCCTATCAGTCCTTCAAGTTGCCTTACCTATATTTACCTTCTTCACTGCACACAGAAATTCTTTCCTTCCCTGAAGTTTTTATGCTTCTTTCATCTTCTGCCAAGAGTGAACGCTTCTTCCTCTCTCATTGAGTCTTTGTTCAGAGAGGTCTACCTGGTCTACCTATGTGAACTGGACCTTCTGCCATGCACTGATCTTGACAGTTACATCTCAGTTAATTTCTCTTCATCTCACTCAATGATATTATGGCATGCATTAATTTTCTTTTTTTTGGTACCAAGAATCGAACTCATGGCCTCGAACTTACCAGGCAGACGCTTATGCCACTGAGCTAAATCCCCAGCCTGGCATGTATTAATTTTAACTTCTTGTCTTTTTGCTTATCTAGTAGCACATGTTAAGACAAGGGAGCATTTCATTTTGCCCATTGTTATATTCTCATAATCTAAAACAATGCCTAACAATGCCTAACACAGAGTAGAAGTTTAATCAATATTTGTTAAAACAGAAATAGTATGATGTACAGAGAAACATACTGTGTTTTCTGTGATTTGCATATGTCACTCACAATACATGTGTTGGAAAGTTGACCCCCAATGTAGCAGTATTGAGGGGTGGAACCTAATCAATGGTGATTGTGAATTAAAGTCATTAACAGGGGAGTGGGTCAGTCAGCCTGCCCTTTTACCTTCCATCAACAGACAGTGCATCAGGAAGTGGATCATCAGATACAGGCCACATGATCTTGTACTTCCCAGCCTCTAGAACAGCAAGAAAAAATTTCCTTTCCTTACAAATTACCTACTGTGTTGTATTTTGTTATAGCAACATACAGTGGGTTAAAACTATACACAATGGAGATTAGACGTTTCCACAATGTTACCAGCCTAGTAAGTAAAGCATCTGAGAATGAAATCTCTCTCGAAAGCCCCTGTCCTGCCATGACTTTGAAATAACTTTAAAGAATATGCTTCAGGAGTTCCTCCCTTGTGCTGTAGAAACTTTATAGAAGCAGAATCTTTCTCCTACAAAGCTCTTATTATAATTAGGTGTTTGTTTTTCTCACTTCCTATTTCATTAAAACCTAATCTGGCTTGTCATCTTCTGTAATTGCCATGTCTTCTACACAGTAATCATTAATTAATGTACAAAATGTGTTAACTTTAACTGATACAAACAGTACTAGCAAAGCACTCTCTTTTTCTTTCTCTAATTCTCTATATGTTTGACAAAGCTTTAGGGCATCTCTAATTTCAGTTCAGTGCATATTAGAACTACAACACATCTTAGAGGAAGAGCCAGGGTGGAAAAGGATTCATTCAATGCCACATATATCTCTGTAGTGGATCTCCACACTCTGTGATATTTCTAGAAGGCTTACATCCTACGCTTAAGTAAATCAAAAGTAAAAAAAAAAGATAAAAGCAAAATGTATTTTAATGCCCTAAATTTTTCTTTGCCTCATCTTAACGTTTGTCAAAACACAAATTCTTTGAAAGTGCTTCTATTTATTTTATCTATGATTTTTTAATTATGTGGAGACATGACAGAGCCATATCTCAGTGTCATTTTAATTGGAAGTATTGATGTCTGAAGTTGCATCCTGCTGAGAAATTTTTAATTATGGTGCACATATCCCCAGCATGAATAGTTCCATGATAAACTGTAATGTCCCTAGCTCATTATTTACTTTGACTCCCATAAGAAGATTACCCATGCACATTCCCTTCACATGATGTTATGGCTTGAGTCTAAATGCCCTCCCAAAGTCTCATGTAGTCATAGAAGGGTTTTTTTCTGAGGTGACTGGATATAGAGTATTTAACACTAGAATTTATTCATAGTGGAATGCTAGGCTCAAGAGCGCTAGGTTTAAAGGTGTGAATGCTATGTGACCTAAGTAGCATAGTTAAGCTATAAGGGATGAAAAGACCTGTAGTCATCCCTTGCTTGCTTTGCTACCTTCTGCCCACCATGAACTATTTCTCCTCTGTAATACCTGTCTATCCTGCCACCCTGTCATAGAGCCAGACAATTATGAACTGAAACCTCTACAATCTGTGAGCTAAGGAAACCTTTTCCCCTTTAACTTTAGGTGTTGAATATTTTGTCTCAGTCACAAGAGTAAAATAACTGAGACAGAATTTGTTACTAGAGAAGCAGTGTCGTTACTTTGACTATATCTGACCATGTGGTTCAGGAGCCTTTCGGACTGGCTTGTGGGAAGAGTTTGGAAAGGTTCCAAAGTGTCAGTGGAAAAGTGGAGCTGGAATGGCTTAAGCTGTATTTGATGGGAGAGTCTGGTCAGAGCTCAGAAAACCAGAAAGTGGATAAAAATCCTGCCAGTAAAGACCAGGCTTCAGAGGTTTCTGCTGGGAAAGACTTCATTGGTTGTTGGACTCCAGATGATGCATGTCATGTCTTGGCAAAAGGTTTGTCTGCATTTTGCTCATGTCCAGAGAATTTGCCTGCAACTTAGATTAAGGGTGACAGACTAATTAATGTTGCATGAAAAATTTCAAGAGTCTAATTTGGAGGCAGTGTCATGGCTACTATTTGGGACTTTTAGCCAGATTCATGTTGAGAGTCAAGAGCAGAGTCAAGAACAAAGAGTCAAGCAGAATGATTTAAAATGCTGTGAGTTGGGCACAGAAAGGAAGCTCCAGTAAAATTACATTGTAGAAAGATTGAACAAAGGAGAAATTGGTCACTGAAAAGACTAGCAAGAAAAAGCCAAGTATTTCAGAAGAAGACAATAGATATGATAGCCTGAGGACATCACAAGAACCACCAAGACTCCATTCTTTGCAGCCTCAGAGTTGCAAAGGTGAAAGATTTGGCTTTGGGAAAAGAGCCCCAGAGAACTGTGTTTGAGAATGGCAGGAACCTAGAGAATTTGTTCCTTGGGATAGGGTTCAGAGTTCTCAGCGATCTAGGCACTTGACTTCTACAGTCAAGAGAGACTGAAGCCTGGCTATTGCCCCAGCTGGCAGCAGACATTGGCATCACCCACATGGTGCTGGTTTTAGGTGCATACAGAATGCAAGAGTTGTCAGGTCAGGAAGCCTTCCACCCAGATGTTAGAAAAAGGACTGAGGCTAGGTAGCATGCTCCTGAGAGAGCACTGTGTGAAGCTGTGAGTGTGAAGTCAAAGATGCTGTGGAGATCCCAGAAGTTTATAGAAGCCAGGAACGTACATCATCTGAGGAAAACTGCAAGGAGGGAGCAGAGCGGACCCAAGAGAGAAACCATGAAGCTACAGCCACTTGGAAGTGCCATAGGGGCAGAGCCATCCAAGTCTTTGAGAGTTTGCAACTTGCCACAGATTTCTGGGGATGTTGGAAGTGAAACTGTGGGATTTAATGTTTGCCCTTCTGGATTTTGGCCTTGCTTTGTTACCATTCATTGACATTCTTCTGTTTGTAACTTTCAGAATGGAAATGTCTATCTTGTGTCATTGACTATTAGAAATGTTTGATTTTCTTTTCATTTGTACAAGGGCTTTCAGCTAAGAGTTTGCCTTGAATCTCAGAGAGGACTTTGGACTTGAACTTTTCAGCATTGCTGAATCTGTTGGGATCTTGGCAACTTGAGTTGGAGATGGACTAAATGCCTTTTGCATAAGGGATGCACATGAGTCTTTGATGTACCAGGAGTAGAATGTTATGACTTGTGTGTTGATATCCCTCCCAAAGCCACATGCAATAATCGGTTGGCTTTTTCAGAGGTAGTTGGATCTAGAGTGTGTGATGCTGGGATTGATTCATGGTGTAGTGCTAGGCTTAAGGTCACTAGAATTAAGGGTATGAGTGCTTCACACTGTAAGTAGCCTAGTTAAAATATAAGGGGTAGAAAGAGCTGTGATCATCTCTTGCTTGCTTTGCTGTCTTCTGTGCATCATAAACTGATTCTGCTCTGTGATGCCCATCTGCCATGCCACCATGCCATGGTGCCAACTAATTATGGACTGAAATCCCTACAAGCTGTGAGCTAAGTAAACATTTCCTCCTTTAACTTTAGGTGTTGGATATTGTGTCTCAGCAATGAGAAAAAAGTAACTAAGACATCTGACTAACAGCACCTCCTGTTGGTCATGTGATTTGTAGTGGTGAACAGTTTGTGAGATAGCAAGATACATACTGGTAACATCAAAACTGAAGCTTTAAATTTCCTCCCCGGTGCTAAAGAAGATTATATTACAAAAGGACTGCTTGCTTATTGTGAGGTTGGAAATGAAAAAAAAAATGTGTGTAACAGATTTATAATAGATCAGGAGCAGCACTTGACCTGACTCAGAGGAAAGAAATATTTTGTTGTTCTTGTACTTCATTGAAAAATGTTGAGTTTATTTGTTAGCATAATAAAGGCCAAGTAATAGAGGTATAGTCATGCATGACTTAGGAATCGCAATATGCTCTGAGAAATACATTGGTAAGTAATTTTATCTGTCTGAAGACATCACAGAATGTGGTTTTACAAATTTAGATGGCATATGTCAGTCAGTCCATGTGACCATTGATACACTCAAGAGATGTAGGAGGCATAGTAACAAAGCATTCTATTTATGGTAATTTACATTTTTATAATAAGTTTCACACTAAAATAATGCCAAAAAATTGACAAAAATATATTCATAAGAAACATGCAAACTAGGGACACAGTTGTTTACTTCATTATTGAGTATTATTCACTATACATAATTTCATGTGATATACTTTTTGTACGACTAATATCAACAACATCAGAAACACATTAATGCATCACGCATTATGATGCCTTTGAGATCTCTAGGTTATAGAAATTTTCAGCTGCAATATACTTGTAAGAGACCATCATTATGTATGCAGTCTATCAGTGGCCCAAATGTCATTATAGAGTACATCAGTGTATGGGGAAAGTTAAGCAAAGAATCATAAAATCACAAGGGTGATGGTACTTAAGAAATCATCCAGTCCATACCTCTATTCAATGCAGAAGTTATGCTACAACATGTGTTATATTTCATATCAAAAATGTCCCTAAAAGAATCAAGTGCTTAGAAGATAATTGAGATCGTGGTGGCCTTCTACTCACTAACAGAATCATTCATTGATGAGTTCAACAGTTAAATGTGCTGTAGTTAGGTAGAACCTGGTGGGAGGAGGTGGGTAAGTGGCTCACTGGAGGAGTGATCAGGAAGGATGGATTCTTGTCTCTGGCTCTTCCTTTCTTTGCTTCCTGGCTACCAGGGAATGAGCAGCTCCCCTCTGCTGGGCCCTCCCACCATTCATTTCTGCTTTGGAGTCAGCCAACTTTCAACTGTGTCCACTAGAAACTGTGAGACAAATAAAATCCCTCCTCCTGTAAGTTGTGGGCATTGGGTATTAAGTACCACTACGAGCAAAGTAACTAATATAATGTTGTAGCAAATAGCTGTCAAACCACAGCTGAGAAGTCTGCACTCCGCGGAAGCTATCTCTTCAAATACTCAAGCCATTGTGAAAATTCACTTATTCAAATGATACTTTAGAATGTTGTTGCATTATCTGGACTCTACCTGTGCAATAAATTATTTATAATTCCTCTTCAATTAAACTTTTTGCTTAAATTGATGTATGCAACATAGAATATTCTAGTCATTACCAGAAAGAGGAGACTATTATCACCTATCTTATACAGAAAGTCATTCTGAAAAAAAAAAAAAAAAAGAAACTACATGCGATGGAAGCTAAACAGTACTGTTAATTTCAATTGGAAGCTTCTGGTTCCTAATGATATGAACTTTTCTATTAACAAGAATTACCAGCAGAGACTTTCTCTGTTACTTGAGAGAGAGAGAGAGAAAAAGATTTCAATGAAGGTATTCACTGTGTAACTTATATCTGTTCAGTCTGTCCCTTTTATGGATGACCAGGAAGACATATTTGAAAATAACTTGAATTGGCTACAGGGAATGTCACTGTTTCCAAGGTAGTCGTTAACAATTTTTTTTCATGTATTTCCCTTCTACTTGTGTATCATGACAATTTCCTAGGCTTATGTCTTCCTTTCTCTAGGTAAACTTCTTCAAGTTGTTCAGCTTTTCCTTGTACTCTATGATTTCTGTAATTCCTTATTTCCCTCCCATGGCTAGTCTTTGTTAATCTCCTTTAATCTTGTGCAGAAGTAAACAGAACTCCTGTTTGAACAATAGGGTTGATAGAAAAAGTTCTTATTTAAAATCCTCTATCATTTTTTATCTGTCTCTCAAATTAATTGGGACATTATAGCAGAATTTGTAATATAACAGATGTCTGAAGATTGGCTCTCTGGTGTAGCTGTAAAAATTCCTCCTTTTTCCAAGTGTAATGAAGTTTTCCTGATATTCTTATTGATAGTTTTGGATTCGGCAAAGCTTTAAATTATCTTACATCTGAGGGCTACATTTTTTAAACTACTCACTACCAAGATGGGGGATATTCCCACAGAATGCCTGCCTGATCCCATACAGATAGAAATGCAAGTCTCTTCAGTGAGACATTGCAGCCTCAGGATCTGGTCAAATAGGGCAGGGAAGAAGGTCAATTTTCCTGTCTGGGAGGATCGCAGCTGTAACACAGACAAATTTGTCTGTAAGTGAAGCTATTAGTGTGTCCATTGTGCTTGACAATGTAAGGCCACAGACTGCTAGACTGTCACACTTCTCTGGCAACATATCCTGAAGAGTATTTCTTTCTTTAAGCTAAAATATCCTTCAGACATCTTTGGCCACTGGAAATGAAATGGACTTCTTTGCCAGGCATACTTGATTTAAACTCCTCTGGGGGAGGTGGTAGGCAGTAGAAAGGAGATGACCCTTCCCTCAATAACTGCTCACCAGTATATAAATGCATCTGACTAATAATTCTTGGGAGAGAGAGAGAGAGAAACGGTTCAGGCAGGTAAAATGTGATGACATTCTGTTTCCCTCAGAAAGATTCATTTTAGTTTTTCTTCAGAATTTCTCTCTTAAGTCAAATAGCATGACCTGAATGGTGGAAGAAATATCTCAGGAACTAATTCATATTGCTTTTCCTTTGCTGTCTTACACATATTTTTGGCTTCTAATTATATTTCTACCATCTTAGCCAAGTCACTGGGCATTTTGCCTCAGTTTATTCCTCAATAAAATGGAGCTTTTACAGGGCCGTGAATTTGGCTCAGTGGCTTAAGTGCCTGCCTGGCAGGTGTGAAGTTGTGAGTTCAATCCCTGGTACCAAAAATAAAATAAAATAAAATAAAATGGAGCTTTATAATGGCTTTCTACAAAGCCTTCTAAATATTCAGTGAGGCGACATCTGAAATTCTCCTAGAATCTGTTTAGCATATAATATGTGCTCATTAAATGATGCTTAATCAGAATTAGGTTGTATGACATTAAGTTATGTTCTCCTGACTCAGATGCTGCCAGGTGAAGACTGCTGATTTGAAAAACCCATAGGGCAAGTCAACAGAGACAGCTTCATTCTGGGCTGATCCATATTATTTGTCACTTCTATTCATGCAAGATCTAATAACTATTGAAGAGAACTCAGGAAAGAGCAGTCAAGAAAACAGAGGGTCCAAGAGGTCATTTCTCAGAGAAAAAGGTAGAGCAAGTGGGCTCTGAATTCTGGGCAATAGCAGATTATAACATGACTTAATAATTGTTTTCAAGCATGATTAATGTTAATAAATGAGAGAATAATGGAAGAGTAGCAGTACAGTGGAAACACATCTTTATCATTCTTCAGAGACCGTTGAGGTGTTCAGAGACCATGAGCACAAGCAGATGAAACATTCCTATTGCTAACAATAGATGCTGACTCTGAAATGAGGGAGAAAACTCCCTTGCATGTGTATTTGCCAGAGGTTGTGTTTGCATGACTGGTGGCCAGTTTTGAGAATGCATGTCCAGTGGATATTAGGCAATTTCGCCACATATGCTACAGACTGTGATCTTAGGCCCCCAATTTCCCAAGTAGGACCTGACTCTGACTGTAAATATGACAAGTTTGTTTGAAGAATATATTTGCACACAGAATACCGAATAACTCAGATACTAGAGCTGAGATCTGTAGGGGTGTTACCTTAGTTATAGTGGTCAGTTGCAAGATAAGCTCTGCTTATAGGTTCTTACTGAAATCAGATAGAACTGAATTTGAATCCATTCCCTCCTATTTACTAACTGGATGGCCCAATTTAATTCTTTCCTCAATGCTTTTTGTACTAGACAGAGCTCATTTTGCTGAATAATAGAAACCCACATTTGTTAAATTTAAGTAAAAAATCATTCATCAAATTGGCACTGAGTGGTTCATAGAATTAACAGGAAATTGAAAAGCTAAATTCTGCCAGAAACTGGAATAGGTGAGATAAAAGAACGGTTTGTGTGTGACATCCCTGCATTCTACTGCTACTGAACTCTTGCTGCACCCAGTGGACTATGGGCTCCACCATAATGATACTCTCCAACAGACACCATACTTTTATGCCATTGCTTGAACTTTATGGGTGGGAACAACTGGTCAACCCTTCTAAGTCATGAGCCCAACCTGCAAGGGTCATCATCTCCAGATACAGAATATCTGTTCTTATTGTGCTGCTGGCTACACTCACTTCCACTTATCATAGGCTTTCCCTCCAATAGATAAGATCTTTGGATGTCCACTGCATTTTCTATTTATCTTTGGAAAAAATGGAGATAGGGTTGTTGTACATGTCATATACTAATATTTGACAAATGTCATCTTTTAATAAAATTATAACATTGCTGATGGTAGTTGGTTAAATAGGAACAAAGTAACATCTATTTTTGCAAGATTCTGAGCTCCTTGAAGACAGATTTTTCTCTCTGTAACGGGCAATCTCAATTGCACTCAGTATTTAAATATCAAGTTATCTATAAAAAGCTCACTGAAGTCAGAAATCTGGGTGGAACCCTCTGTGATCTCACAACTATTTCAGCTGGCATGCCAGTAAAGCTAGCATCATGTGGTATGGATGATGGCAACACCTGGTGTTAGCATTATCAGTAGCCAGGTTGCCCAGACCATGGATGCAGCAGTGACCAAGTATGGAGGACTCAGTCTGGATGACTGAACTGAGTAAAATGAATCATGGGGAACCAATTCCCAAGGCAGCTCTTCTTAAGAAGAAAGCCAGGGAGGTCTATTCTCAAGTGAAAAGTCAATGCTTTTGTACCTTGGGGCTTGTGATGGATAAAGCCTTGGTTACTTCTGAGATGCCATTAAGGCCCCTTTCCTCTTGTTCTTGCTCTTTCTCATGTTCAAAGTACTTAGTTTCTTTATAATGACACTAGTTTCTTCAGCAACCATACACTCTTTGGCAGAAACTTTTTATGTAGTCTTTTTCCAGACAACATTTTAACTTTTCAAGTGTTTCTGCTCTGTTTCCTGATCCTAATTCTCACAGTAAATCTGGCTAAGAGCAGTCAGTGGTACCCATATCACTGCTTGAATGTTGGGTTGCCTTGAAATTTCTTCCACCAGATCAATTAGTCCCCCGCCCTTGACATCCTCTCTGACAGAGTATTATTAAATAGGGAAAATATAAACTTTCTGTCAGAGTATAACATACACAGTCTCTTGTTCAATTCCACATAAAATTCTGGTTTTCAACTGGACCCTGCTAAACCTAGTCTTTATTGTCTGCATTTCTGTCAGCATTCTGTTCTTCTCAGCCACCACCAGAATTGTCCATCAGGTTCTGCTTACAGCATTCTAGGGCTTTTCTAGCTCTCATCTGTAAATGTTTCCAAAATCCTCCTGTACATTCATTCTAGAGGCTTCTCAACATGGCTGGCTACAGTCACAGCAATGACCACGCTTCTCCAGGACCAACTTTCTATGTCAGTTAGCTTTTGCATCGCTGTGGTACATGAACTATACCCACAACATAATAAAAAATGGGGAGTTTTAATTTGGCTCATGATTTCAGGGCACTCAGTTCATGTTTAACTGGCTCCAAGGCAGGAACATCACAGTGAAAGGGCATGGTACAGCAAAGCTAATTAGTTTATGGCAATCAGAAAGCAAAGCCCAGGGTAAGAGCAACAGAGAAGAAAGGGCCAGTGACCAGCTATAGACCCCATGTCCTGTACTGTCCATGACCCACTCAGTCATACCCAGAAATGTGTCTCATTAATCACCAGGTATTTCTCAAACCAATCTACTTGACAATTTAACACTCACATTCATTTTCCTTAGAACATGTTGATGCTAACCCCAAGTGACTGAAGTTACTAGCTTATAAAATAGTTTTGTAAAAATTTTCTTTCATGAAAAAGAATACTCAGTTGCAACTTATTAATGCAATGTATTGCCTTATTTTTGCCTGCGAAACATGGTTTTCTTAAAGGATTGCCATTGTAATGAAAACAGGACATGATATAAAATTGTTATAACTTTAAACAACCAAAAATTTCACTGCATGGATTGATAGCGGCCATTTCTTAAATGGTGGGTGACTCTATTATGATTACAACTACACCTGTTACCTAAACATATAGTATACTAATGTTCTACAGTAGCTTTCAGACATTACCTTTTAGAAAATTCTAAGAGACTTAAAGTATAGCTCTTCAGTATTTGCAGAACAAGAAAGTTTCAGGTATTTAAAGTATGTATGCAAAGACAATATTAAATGTTTTGAGAACGTCACATTTTTCATTTACTTAGAGATCAAGTCACTGTAGCACGAATGTGCTTCACAACCTGCCTTCACATAAACCAAATGTGTTCTGTATACCTCCATTCAGCCACCCTCCAAAGGGATGCAAAAGTTCCTTGTTTGAAGGACATGTGAATATGTGTTTCCCGTAAAGTATACCTTCAACAAACAGCCTGAATGAACTCAATCTAAATGGCAGGGTTATTAATGATAACCCACTGAAATGCAAGTCCAGATCTTCCATGTAGAATGTCCTAATGTTGTCATGTCTGAGACAGAGGTGCTGTTTTAGGCATTGATTAATCTACAAGTGTAAGTACTGTATAAAACTATTAATACAGCAATCAAGATTTTAAAATGTCACATTTTTGGAGTAAGTTAATTTAAAAAATATTTCTTAGGATATAGTGTAAAATAAAATCAAATATATATCAATACGAATCTATCTATTGTCTATCTGTATAACTACCATCTATCTTACTATTAGTCTTTTTTTGTTTGTTTGATTTTTGGTACTGCAGATCAAACTCATAACCTTGTGCTTGCCAGGCAGGCATTTGTGCTGCCGAGCTAAGTCCCTGGCCTGACTATTAGTCTTTAGTCAAGAGTGTACAATGAAAGTAACCAGATATTTGGCAAACGGTATTGGTAAATACACTAAAATGATCAGAAAATTCAGTATTATATGACTACAATATTATGATTTTTCTGGCTAACAATAGAAAATTATAAAATTTTAGATATATATTTCTATGCATGTCTATGTATATATAACATATACCCTCATGATTAAAAATACATGCAAACAACTTAAATGGTTATTTCTGTAGTAGAATTTAAGGATAATTTTTCCCATGCTCTGTTTTTTGTGTAAATTTCAAAACTTCCTGTATGTTTTCTTCATTTTTCATATAAGGAATTCATTCTATTGTTTTTTTTCCTAAATCAAAAAGAACTTTTGATGTTACAACAAATCCAAACAACAGTAACACCTTAAGAGGAAAATAAAATTGATCTCTTTACACTCTGGAGTGAACGCTGTGATTTGGTTAACTGTTCTCTTATGAATCACCTATTTTCTCATTTAGACACACTGTGTTCCTTTATAAAATACACATTTATCAGTGCTCTTTTATGGCAGGCAACTTGTACAAAGTTTTCTTCCTTATTTCTTCTCTTTATCTACATTTTCCTACATTGTGCCTTATGTAAATTTACAATATATAATTTACAGATACATATGGATATATGTAGGCACCCTTATACATTATGTTTGTGTATACATACATGTTTCTAGCAAATGATACGCATGTATTTCCATGTTTAAATTTGTATTTGCATATTAAATACTTATTGTTTATTTATGCATATATAATTACATATACACATAGATAAAATTGCAAGAACCATAGGAAATTGTCAGTTTCCAACTTTTTTACTCACAAAAATATCAGATTTGTAGGATATATTTGACAGTTCAACAGATCTACTTGTTTTAATGGTATTAAATGATTTTTCATAGTGTGTATAAGCCACAATTTACTTAAACTTTCCCTCACTGGTAAATATGCAACATTTATTGTTCCCAGCACAAGCAATACTTAAGCAATCATTGCTGGAAACACATTAAGAATAAGCAATGCTTAGCTGGGTGTGATGGCATACTCCTGTAATCCCAGCACTTGGGAGGCTGAGGCAGGAAGATTATTGTAAATTCAAGACCAGCCTGGGCTACCAGCTGTGCCCAAAGCAAGCCTGAACTGCATAGCGAGACCCTGTCTCTAAATGACGAAAGGAAAAAAAAAAAAAAGAATAAGCAATGCTTTTATATCTAAGGAATGTGGTCCCAAGAATATACTACAGATTTTTACCAAAGCACATTTAAATATATTATCATCAAACATATATTTTAATAATCTTAAACGATTTTGATGGAGTTTGTCAAATTTTTAATTTAGTGCTGTATTACTAAAACCAAAAAATATTCCTGCATAATAATAATGATAATGCTTATACTTGCCTTTTCTTGATGTTTTTCCAAATAATTTTAGTCTTTAACTTTTAAAATTGATATTCATGTTTTACATTATGCTGATTTACTGTAGTTAAGTGCTTTTGAAATTTTCTATTTTATGTAGTTTTATTTGGAATATTTTTTTATTTTCTGGGAAAAAAGGTAAAAAAATACTTCATAACAAAATAATAGAATAACAATAGTTAATACAGTACATGTTGTTATCTTTAAAGTAGTTGCTCAGAAGACAGGATATGATCATTAAAATTTCTCCAATCGATACTAG
>RJWM01030403.1:0-23448 GCA_004363535.1 Dasyprocta punctata
TAAATTAGGTTTTTGAGGCAAGATTGTCTGATTGTTTTTGATAGGAATCCTGCAAGATGCTGAACTTAAGAGAATATTATGAGAGGGCTTTGAGAGAGTTTGGATCTACAGATTCTGGTAAGTAAACTTTGGATATAGATACAAGTACTGCCTTGTGACCTATTAGTATGATTAGAACAGTGCTTTTAGATTATGTTTTCTATCATGGCCTTAATTTTTTTTTCTCCTGCCTCTTGTACTTTGTGCATAATACTTAGACACCTAATTTTACTTAAAATTTTAAGTACACAAGCCCAGGGATCTAGGGATTTTTCTTTAAAAAACTCTGGATTAGAATAAGATTTGTTTAGTTTGATTCTGTTAAAAAAGTATTTGTAGCTGGGTGTGGTGGTACACACCTATAATCTCATCACTGGGAAGGCTGAGGCAGAATTGCTGAACTATGTAGTGAGACCTTGTCTCAAAAAAAAAAAGTATTTGAAAGGAAAAGTTAATATTATAGGTCATTAGTTATAGTAGGTCATAGAAGTGAGGAATTGGGAATGGGGAAAAGTTGATTAGTGGATGCTAAGTTACAGTTAAATATGAGTAGGAAGTTCTGGTGTGTTATCATTGCACAGCAAGGTGAATACATAGAGAATAGTAATGTACTGTATGTTTCAAAAACCTGTAAGAAAGGATTTAGGAAGTTTTCAATGCAGTGAAATGAGTAGATATGTATAATCGGACATAAACATCACGTAACGTATATATATATCAAAATATCACAGTACCCCACTAATATGTATAATTTTTTATGTTTTTATGTGACAATTAAAAAGCACATTTTATTTTTAAAAATGTAGGTCAGAAGAACATAAAGGGGTAGAAGTTACTGTAAACAAGTAAACTTAATGCTAATGTGGTTATCACATTGCCTTCATTTGTAGGGACTTCTGGGCGTGGGTTTGTTATATTAAATGTGGGGCTTTGTTTATGAACTCATTAACACTGACATACATCATTATTAAATTTACAGTAAAAAGATACATTTGCTCCTACTGGTTTTCAACAGACTGTTCCTGCCAAAATGAATGAAAATAGCATTTTTTTGTGGGAGGGGGAACTTTGTTTTTCTTCAATCAGATTTTTTTTTTTCCCGGCACTGGGGATTGAACTCAGCCTCACGCCTGCCAGACAGGTGCTTAAGCCACTGAGCCAAATTCCCAGCCCTAGTTTTTTGAGGCAGGATTGCACTATGTAGCTCAGGCCGGCCTTGTGCTCGAGTTGTAGCCCAAGCCGGCCTCGAACTCACAATGCTCCACCTACCTCAGCCTCCCGAGTGTTCAGTCAAATTTTATTGGTACATTTTAGTTATACATAATGGTCCCGTTCATCATAGAGAATTTGTGTCTGTACATGATACAACTTGATCTTTTTTTTCCTGTTCCCCTACCCTCCCTATTTACAAAAATTTGTTTCCATTTTTTCCGTCTTTTCTCACTTTTTTTTAACTCCTCCCCTTGTTCTCCTCGCCATTTGAACATTTTATTGCTATTTTACAATACCTAATATACATTTTGGACCCATTTACACTTCGGGTTTCTTTTCTTTTTGGTACCAGGAATCAAACTCAGGACCTTGCACTGGCCAGGCAGGTGCTGTGCTGCTGAGCTATATCCCTGGGTTTTGGGTTTCTTAGAAACAATGCTGTATTTACACATGTGTGTCTCATTTATTTCACTTAACCAGTATGGTCTCAAGGTGCATCCATTTATCTAGGAATGTCTCAAGTGAAAATAGCACTGTTGCTAACCTAACACAAGCATATTTTCTTGAGCATGGTAATAGTGGACAAATTGAGGTCAGTTCGATAAAAGACTTAACAAGATCCTTCCTCTTTAAAAAATTTGTAGTTTTAGTTCATTAAATGACATATGCTATTATGATTATTGCAAAGGTTTTGTATTTAAAGAAGTCCCCTTGGGCTGGGAGTTTGGCTCAGTGGCTTAAGTGCCTGTCTGGCAGGTGTGAGGCTGTGAGTTCGATCCCCAGTGCCGCAAAGAAAAAAAAAAAAAGAAGTCCCCTTTCTTATGCCTGGGTGTAAAGAAGTTAAGAGAGGTATTGTTTTACGTAGAACTCTAGGGAAATACCAGCAGAAAGTTTCTTAGAAATCTTGAAGGTAAAAAAGAAACAAGTTACTTCATGCACAGGTACAAATTCTCTATGATGAATGAGATCACTCTATATATCTAAAATGTACTAATAAAATCTGATTGAAAAAGGAAAAAAGGAATCTTACATGACTGTTTTAAGTTTGCCTAATAAAACCTTGCCAGTTATCTAATTATGTTTACAGTATTTTTGTTGTTGTTGTTGTTGTTGTTTCTTTTAAAGATCTTTGGATGGATTACATCAAAGAAGAGTTGAACCACCCCCTTGGTAGACCCGAGAACTGCGGACAGATCTACTGGCGAGCCATGAAAATGTTGCAAGGAGAGTCAGCAGAGTTGTTTGTAGCTAAACATGCTATGCATCAGGCTGGCCATTAGTGAAGAAACAAATACAACCAACTATGAAATTGTACTGCAGGTGCTCTGGGCAGATTGTATTGTGAAACAATCTGTAAATTGTTCAGAGTTGGCACACAAAGTGGTTGATTTTTAAGACATGCTTTACTTTTGTATTAATATGTTAATGTTTAGTTCCAGAAAAGAGAATTTCTTAAGTGGCTGCTTGTTGAGGCCAGACCTACCATAGTTCTTAAATATTTTCCAAAACATAGGGAAATCATACAACTGAGTTTTATTTACTGTCCTCATTCAAGTATGCATATCTCTAATGTAGAGCTAGGAGCTAATTAAAATGGAGAAGAAAGTATAGTTTTGTTTGTTCTCTCCTTATTATCAAAGTCTCCATGATATGTGTTCGAATATGAAGGAAAAAGGATCACATGGAGAAGAACTACTCTTATAATCCAGTTAGAGTTCAACGCAGTAATTTGATTTCTTTTATTAGAATTGGATATACACTCATAGAACATTTGAGAAGTATTTGAGCAAGAAGTATTTGCTCATCATGTGCAGAAGAAAAGGAGATTTTTGCTGGAGGTAGGGTTGGAAAAACAGGTTAAATGTCCTAAAAGAGATGTTACTAAAAGAGATGCTACTTCTCTGGAGTAGCAGAGAACAAGGTGTTAAGTTTTGTAGAAAAAGTTAAGACAGCTTGAAATGTTTTCTCTTTCAAGGATTGATGAGTAGAGAGAGACGTGTTTGCGTGGAGAACCCCAGCAGTACAGGAGGGGCAGGGTAGAGAGATTACAGTGGCAGGAAAGTACCTCAACAGGGAGGTATGGAAGGTGACTTGGAGCAGAGAAGGGTATAATTAAAATTATTTGAATTTCTTTGTTTTTTTGAGATAAAGTCTGGCAATGTAGTTCATTTTGGCCTTGAACTTACTATGTAGCCTTGGCTGGCCTTGGACTCTTCTTGCCTCAGCTGCCCAAGTGCTGAGATTACAGGCATGAGCCCCATGTCTGTCCTGAATTATATTCTTTAATTTAACATTGTATTGTCACAGGAGAAGTGCTCAGTGCAGTCTTATTTTAAAGTTTGACTTACTAGTATATTATTTTCTCATGTCATTAACATTAAAAACACTGAATGAATTTGGGCATGGTGGCACATGTCTGTAATTCCAGCACTCTGGGAGGCTGAGACAGGAGGATCACATATTCAAGCCCAGACAGACAACTGGGCTAGATCCTGCCTCAAAATAAAAAGTAAAAAAGGTCTGGGAATGTAGTTCAGTGCAAAGGTCCTAGATTCAGTCCCTCGTCTCACTCCCCCAGTTGATGAATTAATGGTATTCCATTGACAAATAAGCCATGATTTATTTTAGTACTTTAATCCTGTATGGTTAGGTCAGCCTCCCAATTAGTTTGGAATATAGACATGAATCACCACACCTAGCACAGGGGTGTGTGTGTGTGATTTTTTTTTTTTTCCTGTTCTGAAAAAATGCTTTGAAGATCTTTATTCTTGCTGAGGACGACTCAATTTTTTCCCTCAAACAGCTAATTGTTCCAGTACTACTTGGCCATTTATTTTTCTCTGTTAATTCATGATGCCACCTTTAGGCTATACTGAACTTCTATGAATATTATAATATTTTAGGATATTTTTGGGTTTTTTGTTTGCTTGTCATTTGCTTGAAGTTTCCTCTTCCCCATCTATCAAGTCCTGGGAAGTTTAATTTTCTTTTTTCTTTTTTCTTTTTTTTTTTGGTGGTACCGGGGATTGAACTTACAACCTTGCACCTGCCAGGCAGGCACTTTAGCCACTGAGCCAAACTCCCGGCCCTATTTTTTTTTTTTTTTTTTTTTTTTTTTTGAGGCAGGGTTGCACTATGCAGTTCAGGCTGGTCTTGCTCTTGTTGTAGCCCAAGCAGGCCTCGAACTCACAACATTCCACCTACCTCAGCCTCCCGAGTGCTGGGAAGTCTTAATTTTCTGTAGCAGGAATGGTGTGGGCCACTTACAGCAAGGCTGTGAAAGTGGGTCTCCCTGGGCCATCAAATCCCAGTACCTGGTCCTCATTGTTGAAGTTACGAAAAAGCATCTAGCTGGTTCACTTTGAGTTACACTGTTAGACGTGGTGGCCACATGTGACAGGTTACACCTGGAAGTAAATAATTTGGTTTCTTACTCACACTGTCCATATTTTAGGGGCTTAGTGGCCACATGGTTACTATATTGGACATCACAGATTTTAAAAAAACTTTTATTTCCTCCATCGCAGAACATTCTGTTGGACAGTGCTGATCTAGTGCCAGCTGGATTTGGGGGAAATGACTCATGGGTCATCAGAACAGAACACAATTGGTCACATTCCCTTTTTTGTAGGAAAACACAACATAGAAAAACAAAACACGAATATCATGTGTCAACTACACTCTAAATATTTTGAAATGTCTTTTCATTTACAAATAACATTTCCTAAGGGAGAGGAAAGAAGAGGCTCTGGATTGTTTCGAGACACTGAATTAGTTCCCTGGTGAGCAGGGAATCCCGGTTTCCAGGTTTTCTGATGCTTTTAAGTGGTAACGGGATCATTACACCTCGAGCTGACTTGCTAAGAGGTTGGCAGTGGGAGCAGAGCAGGTCGCGGTGGTGAAGGGTGGTGAGCGTTTTCCCCTGTGCATATCCTGCCTGTCACCAGGTGCAGGCTTACATGAACAGGAACTCACTAGGTTGAAAAGCGGGCACTCTCACCTGATGCTACCCTTACGGCACAGAATGTTCAGGTTGTTGTGACCTGATGTGCCCATGAATTGTAGCAGTTTGTTGATTTGATCATCTACCTTGGGTTTTAGTGGATTAACTTTAAAGAACATCATTAACTCAAATCAGGGAGTCATTTGGATGAGTTATAGTCCAATTCCAGCCTGAATTCTGGAGAAATCTGCAGAGGGAGAAAGTAAAATGGTTGAAGCCTCAATGGGATTAATAGTTTTGACAGCTGGGCTTTATACCCTGTCGGGCAGGTTCAAAATCCAGGTGCTGAAGCTGGAACAGCCAGCGTGGCTGGGTAGGATAACCGTCATTCAGCCTTAGGAAGCACGGGCAGCGGGTACAGTACCCCGAGCGCTTCTGACCCCGCCCAGGCTTCCCCGTGACCCGCGCCCCGCCCCCGGCTGCGAGCGCCCCCGCTGATTGGCCCCTCGGCGGCGGCGACTCTAGCTGGCGGCCAGGCCGGCGCGTCACGTGGCCGCGCAACGTCCAGGGCGCCGAGCGGCGGGCGGGCAGCCGGCATGGACCCTCAGGCGGCCGGGGCCCAGGCGCCGGGTGCTGCGGGGCCGCCTCGGGGCCCCTCGCTGTTGAGCATGCGGGAGGCGCCCCCCAGCGCGGAGGTGAGCGCCTTGCGGGGGCGGGGCAGTCATCACCTGCAGCCTGGGCGGGAAGTCGCGAGCTGGGGGCGGCGTCGGGCGGGGCCGTTGCGGGGCGCGGAGCGCCTTTGGGGGAGCTTGGAAGGCGAAGGCCCCGCATGGGCCCGGCAGCCCGCGGCGTGGGCGGGGACGCGGGAGTCCTAGGTTAAAGGAGGTGATGCAGACCAGCGGGAGCGGGGACCCACTGCGGGGAGCTGAGGCGTGGCACGGGAGGGACCGGGGTTTAACTCAGAGGGCAGGGTCCATCGTGGTCCCCAGGGGATGCCACATACGCCGTCCCCTTTTCTGTTTAATGAGACCAAAAGGACCTGTTTGACGCAGGTTTTCCAGAAACTTGGTTTCGTGTGCGTCCCAGACAGCTCCAGTTTTTTCCAAGACCTTTATTATAGCCATCACTTGCCCACCTTTACAGTTAATCCCTTGGTCAACAGTGAGCTCCCTGACAATAGAAACTCTGCTTCGGGCTGTTTACCTAACGCCTACTGTTGCGCCTGGAACATTACATACGTATATTAACGGAATGGATGGATGGAATGCTTGCTTAAACCTCAAAGACGGTGCTTCACCCAGGATATGAAAAATGTAGCCGTAGATTTATGAAGAAAATTAGTTTGCCTGGGCATGGGGGTGCACGTTTGCGATCCCAGCACTTGGGAGGCAGAGGCAGGAGGATTGCTGCGAGTTCGAGGCCAGCCTGGGATACATAGTGAGTTAAAGGCCAGCCTGAACTATATAGCGAGACTCTGTCTCAAAAAAACAACCCCCGTCCCCGCCCCCAAAGAAAATAAAATTATTTTGGATTGAAGAATGGGATAAGATTGATTTTTGTCAGAGTAGGTAAGGATGTGCACCTTCTCTCCAAAGTGAGAAGGGGTAGTAATGCAATGGCATAGAAATTAGAATGTGCAGGGCCAGTGACTTGGAGTTTGGGTCCCAGAGCATGCAGAGAAATAGTTTAACAAGTCCATGGGCAGTGAGGGAGAGCGTTAATGGCGTGTCTAATCTTATGCTGGGACAGTGGAGAGCTGTTGGAGGTTTTGAGCCCCTGCAAGGCTGATGGGTGGGGAAGTGGTTAAAAGGCTATGGCAGTGGTTTAGGTAGGAAGTTCCGTGTTGGTGTAGGCATCAGTTATCAATGGTTGTTGTCACTGACCACAGAAGGTGGCATCGAATCGTTAAGCCCTCATATGAGCAGATAATGCTAATTGGGGCAAGTGCCAGCTACAGTTTAGATGCTGGATAAAAGGTGAGTTTAAATTCAAGAGATGTTACATTCTTGCAACATGCTAGGAGTTTCTTTAAATGTTACTTCATCATAAGCCCCTTGCAGCGTGAGGACAGTCACTTTCCAGTTTCCAGGGGCGGTCACACTGAGTTAATGGCAGAGATAGGACTGAAATCAGTCTCATCATTACAGGCTGTGAACATACCTTGTGTATCATTAGAAAGAGATCTTGGAGATGATAGGGTTTCAGAAACTTTTTATGAATGTATGTGTGTATGTATGTAGTTCTAGTGACCCTCCTGCCTCAGCCTTTTGAGTGCTGTGACTAGGCATCAATCACCATGCCCAGTTTATTCATTTATTTATTGGTGGTATGGGGATTGAATCTAGAGCTTTGTGCCTGCTAGGGAAGCACTCCACCACTGAGCTACATTCCTATTCCTTTTTATTTTATTTTTAAATTTTTAGGTAGAGTCTCAGTTTGCTCAGGCTGGCCTCGAACTTGGAATCCTCCTCCCTTTCCCTCCTGAGTAGCTAGGATTATAGGCATGTTCCACCATAACCTCAGGTCTCATGAACTTTTAAGTGTGAGGCCAAAGAAGTATCTGATTGGTGATGGGAGATTTGAAAAATTCCTTTCACTGCTTCACATTTGCAGAGGAACTAAAGCTCTGTCCTTCCCAAATATCAATGAGGAGGTGGAATTGGATAGAAGTAATTGTTCTCTGCAGAGTTTTTTGGTTTGTTTTGTTCTTTGAGACAAGCTCTTGCTATATAGTTTAGGTTTGCCTTGAATTTACAGATCCTCTGCCTCAGCCTCTGGAGTGCTGGAATTACAGGTCTGTGGCTACCATACCCAGCATAAAGATATTAAGTAACTGAAAAGGTGAAAGTGTATAAGCACGTAGCACCTTCAACAACAAACAGCTGCTAAGCCTATGACTGAGGGAACAAAGGGGTGAAACTGGAGTGATTAAAATATATAAACTTAGCCTGGTATAGTGGTACAGTTATAATTCCAGCACTCAGGAGGCTGAGGCAGGAGGATCACTCTGAGTGTGAGGCCAGCCTGGGCTGTATAAGCAAGTTCAAGGCCAGCCTGAACTACATAGACCCTGCCTCAAAAAAAATTTTTATATGCATATATATGTAAATATATATATATTTCTATGGATGTAAATGTTTATATGCTAGAGGAAAGGCTTTGCAGCATTGAAGTTTCAGCCTGCAAGGAAAGCGTGGTGCCCCAGCTGGCATTGGGTTATCAGAGCTTGGAGAAGAGGTCCTGAGGCCCGGGCCCTGGAAGAGGTGGGCTGCTGTTGATGCTGACTGTGCAAGTACTGGCAAAACTGGCAACCGCATTCACTGACTGTGACAGGAAGGCACTCCCACTGGCAAGGGTGAAGAAATGTTGCTAGGATGGAAGGAGCAAGACCTTCTGTAAACAGTAAAGCGGAAGTGGGGGCTGCAGGATCTCATCCCTGTGCCACGAAGGGGAGTATGGCAAGGGCTCTTAGCTGCACAGTAGTGGCTTTCTTTTGGGCGAATCTCAGATCCCCAAGTTTCTGGTAATTTTTTTTCCCGCAGATTGGCCTTGCTACAGCTGATCACTCTGGTCCGGAGAGAGAGACTGAGACGGTCATGGATCGACTAGGCAAGTAGATAGCAAGACTCGATGGCTGTTGGGAGAGATGGAGGAAAGACAAGAGGACAGTCCCCGTGTCTTGTTTACCTATCCTTGCTAGCCTGTCTTTTTTTTTTTTTTTTTTTGGAGACAGGGTCTTGCTATGTAATTCAGATTGGCCTGGAACTCACTATGTAGCCCAGGCTGTCCTTGAATTCACAGTGATCCACTTGCCTCAGCCTCGCAAGTTGAAACTGAACCTTTTTGCTGCTGAGTTGCCTTCTCTGCCCAGTATTTCAACAATGCCCTTGTTTTGAAAGGCCTGTGGAGCTTCCTTAAGAGATACCTTGGGCTTTCCTTATGTCTAAAACCACCCCTTCCGTAGATAGGAACAGCTTGGAACAGTGAAAAAAAATACAGGCTTTAGAGCCAGGCAAAATTATTTTCAGTTTCAGCCCCAGGTCAGTGTATGCTTAGCTTTAAATAAGTCATTTAACCTTTCTTTACTTTAAAATGGGACTGATAATACTGGTCTCCTAGGGCAGTGGTGGTGAACCTCTGGTGTGTGTGTTGCTGCAGGCTCTTTGTATCATTAAAAACTAAAAGGCTCACCATTACTGTCCTGTGGCTTTCTGAAGATTGAAGAAGGAAGCTCTACAACTGTATTTTCCAGTACAGTGGCCATTAGCCACTGATCCTAGATAAATTTAATTATAATCAAATAAAATGAGAAATGTAGTTCCTTTGTTACATTAGCCACATTTCATGTGCTCCGTAGTCAATCACCTGTGGCTTGCAGTGTTGAACAGCACAGAGTGTAGAGCATTACCATCACTGAAGAGAGGCCCAGTGGACAGTGCTTGTCTAGATCAAATACCTAATAGGCATTGTCACATCAGCTGGCACTTACTAAGTATTCTCAGTGTGTGCCAGGCACAGCTTTAAAACGTCTTTTTCTTGAAACTCACAACGATGCTATATTAAAGATGAGGTGACTGAGGCACAAAGTAAGAAATGTTAAATTGTGATAAAAGATACATAAATTTATCACTTAATTTAAAGAATACAGACCAGTGGCATGTAGCACAATGGCAGTGTTGTGCAGCTGTCACTACTAGTTCCGGAACATTTTCACCATCCCAAAAGGAAATCCTGTACACCTATTAAGTAGTCACTCTCCATTCTTCTCTTTCCTACTAATCTGCTTCCTGTCTCTGTTAATATACGTATTTTCGATAGGCAAATGTGAGTTGACCATAAATAGAATCATACAATAGACAGTCATTTTGTGTCTGGCCTTTTTCAACTCGATGTATTTTCAAGGTTCATTCATGTTGCAGTATGTATCAGCACTCCATTCCTTTTAATGGCTGAATACTTCCATGCATGAGTGTGACACATTTTGTTTACCATTTATTCATGGACGGACATTTGGGGCTGTTTCCTTTTTTTTGATTGTGAGTAGCGCTGGTATGAACATTCTTGTTTTGTTAATACCTGTTTTCAGTTCATTTGTATATATATTTAGGAGTGGAATTGCTGGGTCATATGGTAATTCTGGGGTTAAGTTATGGGGAATCAGTTAAGTACATCTGAGCTCAGTTACACATCTAGTAATTGACCAGAGCTGAGCCCAGACAATCTGGTTTTAGATCTCTTGCTGTGCACTAATATATTATTGCTTGTAACTGTTATTATTACAGTGTTAACAGCCACTTTTAGGCTGATTCCTTGCCCAGCACCGACCTGGCAATACCATAGTCCTTCCTCAGACTTTTTTTCCATTGTGAGATCTTTTAAAAATGTACCTTCCAGCTTCCTCGACATCAGGAAGAGGAACATGGAGACTGCATGTTGTGACTAGACAGGCCATGCTCTTCTGCCTGTGTTTGCTCTGTTCCCTCTCATACCTGCGTTCATCTCTAACGTGCTCTTTGAGCCTGAAGGGAGGAATTGAAGGGTAAAATTCAACACAAACTTGTAGTATTGTGCAAAAATGTATCGTTTGTCAGAGGCCTTTGGCTCAGTGACAGGAAACCACCTGAAAATGTAAACTGGGCTTAGCTGCCTCTGTGAACTACGGGACCTGACAGTTAATGATCTTGTGTAAGACAAAACATCTTACTGAAAAAAAAAAAAAACAGCCTTTCTTCTAGAAACATAAATGGTAAGTGTGTAAATGACCAAGAACTCTGCACATTTGTGTCGCCACCTTCTTAGTAAGTCTGCCACATGTTTTCCAAGCACATGAGCAGGCCTTCTCTGATTTTTCAGTCTTAAGAACTTCCTGTTGTTGATTTCTTAGCCAGTGGAGCACAGAGCATCCGTAATGACATTCCTCCCCACGGTGAGGACACACATTCTAAAGTGGAAGGCTTTGCTGTGGATGAGGAGTCCGATGGGGAAAAGAATACTTGGGAGCTGTCAGAAGTGACACGGTGTCCACCCAAGGAACAGACTGCTGATCTTTTTAATGAGGACTGGGATATGGAGTTGAAAGCAGATCAAGGGAATCCTTATGGTAGGTGTGAAGTTTCCGGGGTCCTGATCCAGACCTTTTCAGGCTCTCCTTCCAGACTAACCCTGAAGGCAAACCTTTTGGGAGAGGGGCACACATGGATGGGTTCAACCTCATTGTTACTATAGGTCTGAAGTTTCTGTGACAGTTTCTTTTTTATATTTAACAACAAAAAACAAAAGGAAAACTGCAAAGTTTGCAGTTGACTCCATAATGTAGCACTTTGTTTTAAAATGGAAAAAATGTTGCCCTCTCGAAAAATCTTTGTCCAAATCGAGCAGCTGTAGACAGAAGTGCTCTGTTTTCCACTTGCTTCCTCTCCACTGCTAAGAATCTTGTCTGAGAAGCACAAAAGGATTCAGAATGACTGTTTGCAATTCTTTAGGAAAGAAGCACTATGTTTGTGTATGTTTCTCTACACATATGTTTGTGTTATTAAACAAAATAATGGGAGTGTCTGCTCCCTAGACATATTTTTTTGTTTTCACAATCTGTTTTCATTTTTCCTCCTTCCGCTAATCTGTCTTTTAAAACTGCCTGCAGATGCCGATGACATCCAGGGGAGCATTTGTCAAGAGATCAAACCTTGGGTGTGCTGTGCCCCACAAGGAGACATGATCTATGACCCCAGCTGGCACCATCCTCCCCCACTGATTCCCCATTATTCCAAGATGGTCTTTGAAACAGGACAGTTTGATGATGCTGAGGATTGAGTGTGATGCTTTCTGCCTTGTGGTAGGCGGTTCCTGCAGGTCTCTTCCTGTCTTTGAGGTGAGATGTCCTATTCAAGATGATGTTCTCAGTATTTCCCAAGTCTGGGCTGCACAGATCCCTGTAAGATAAGGTCCTACTGTTTTCCCCGGTTCTGTTGTTGTAATGTACTCTTCCTTGGGTTGTATGAGTATTTGTTTCAGTGTCAGGAGAAGTTGTGTTCTTTATAAATAAAAGTAGGAAAAAAAATCAGTGGTCTTTGTTTACTTTTCTTGCTTATAATTAGGTGCTTCTGAGCACGGCCTTACTCCTGTATTTAAAGTACCTGAATTACAGTTTAAGGATTAAAGTATTTAGATTAAAGTAAACTAGAGACTTATGAAGTGACTCTTTAAAAAAATTCATGTCATTCTAGAGACGAGGAATGTAAGACCTCTCTAAATCCACAGAGTGAGTGGTAGAAGAGGGCCCTAAGTGCATGCAAGCTGTTCTCTTCATTGGCCCTGCATGTGTGAGAGCATAGCTGTGGGGTTTGGGGGCCACACTTTGGTCCACCAGAGTAAGTCACCTTTGCCTGTTTGACCTGCTGAGGAATTGTTTACCTCTTTCTCTCTTCATCAGAGCTGAATTAAGGAAAGATTTTAGATACAGAATCTTAGTAAACTTCATAACAGTTAATTGAGCATTTAATCATTTGTTTTTCAAAGGCTTCACAAAGTATATGAACAAGGCAGAGCCATGTGAGAGGAAGCAGCAGCTTTGGCTGTGAGGGGCCTCGTGGCCATGGGGGTCCTAGGGAGAGAAAATGTCCCTCCTGTCATCTTTGCCACAGTGGCAGTTGTAGGCCATATCACTGCAACCCTTTGTTTCTTCCTCCTCCTAGAGTCATAGCTGATAAGGCCATGAGTGTGTGAGTGTGTCTGGCATGAAAAGGTAAACAGCCAGAGCCTGGCGTGGCAACGTACACCTGTACTCTTGGCAGATTCGTGCGACCCTGTCTCAGATACAGTAGGAAAACACTGAGCCAAGACATATTGAGAACTCGTGGAGTTTGGCAGAGACTGTTGTTGAAGGGTTGTGTCAGCTCATGTATAAACTGAAGTTATGAAGCAGCTGAAACCAAGTGAAAGCAGAAGTCATAGTGTAGAGATCACATACACGCACACCGTGTGTATGTGCAGGGGAGGGGAGAAAAAGGTATATGTGTATGAGTAGCTGAGCGAAGAGCCACAAGATTCCCCTGCTGTGATCCATGGGAGATTTTTGGATCTAGGCTTCTCTTGATGTTTGGAAGTTAATCATTACAGTTCTCCCTTCCAGTTACAAGGGACCCTTGACTGGGCTGACATAAGAACAACTTGGGTTATGACTGGAATTTCAGTTTTAACTTAAGACCAAAGTCTTGAGTTAATGATCTAAATGTCAGCTTGTGCTTCCAGATGGTCTCAGATACAGATTTAACCCTTAAAGAGTTGTGGAAGGAACATTAACCATCCTTTCCTGTATGGGGTTAATTGTGAAATCCTGGGCCAATGTCTCTCTAAGTACTTTGAGCTCTGCCTGTAGACAGGAGAGAGACTTTGAAGGCTGTGCACAGAAGTCTGAGCCTCCAATGGACAGCTTGAGTTACAGCCAGCCTTCAGGAACGAATTGAGTTCCTAAGTCAGGGGTCCACTATATTTCAGCAAAGCAGGTAAGAGGGCAAGAGTTTATTGAAACAAGTAGGTAGAAAATAATGTTTTCTTAAAGACTTTTTTTGTTTGTTTCTTTGCATTGTGCTGGGGATTGAACCTAGGGTCTCACACGTGTTAGGCAAGTGTGCTGCCAATCACTGAGTCATGTCTCCAGTGCTAGAATGGCTTTCTGGCTGAAATGCCTGTTGTCAGGAGAGCAGGAAAAGGAAAGAGGGAGCTGGTTAGTTCTCATGTCTCCGCTGGACAGAAAAAGGTGTGGAGAACATCAGTGATCTGAAGGGGACGAAGTGGGAGTGTGGAAAACAAAAAGTAGTGAAATAGAAAAGTACTAATGACAGTGAAAAAGGTAGACTGTAAAACTACTCTGATAATATTGCATATATAAAAAAGTGCATATGTAAGTGACAAAGCTTAGGTATAGGACAAATGGAACAGTAATTCAATTAGGTGATAGAAATATAGGCATTTTTCTATATATATACTTTATATAAGCTGTACTCCCAGACCCTACCTTTTATATAGATTTTTGTTAGTCTAGATTTTGCAGTTAAGCCTTCAAAATAGAGACAAGATGTCTTCTGAAGCAGAGTGTGCTCTGTGTCCAGTCTTTCCTGTTCTGACAAACATCACAACACTCATCTTCCTCTGCCATTACCATTGGTTTATGTTCTGTTCCCTTTAGTCCGAGAGCTCTTTGAGAGCCGGACCATGACTCCTCAGCATCTCTGTTTCCTGCCGTAGGCCCAGCATGAAAATGTTCAGTAAATATTGGCATAAATGTAGTTCCCTTCAGTAATGGTGAAAATATACCTTGTCTGAATTAGGGCTCATTGGTAGTGTATATCCCAGGCTGGTGATGAAGAGCGTTTAAAATGTCTTTGTGTTTAATCCTAAATATGATTAGGATTTAGTTAGGATTCTTTATTAATTCACTGTTTTTTAAAACAAACAAAAATGATATATAAGGGATAGAAAAGAGAAACATTCACAAGTGGTGAGTCTACAACTCTAACATGCAAACTTTTAATTCAAACCAATTACATTTTTTTCTCTAAAAAATAGTGTGAGTATGACAAGACAAATGAGGTTGTAATATTGTTTATTTGATAAAGTCATGGTTATTTATTTATTTTTGGCTTTTTTGAGACAGGTTTCAGGCTGGCCTTGAACTCCCAGTGATTTCTCCTGCCTCAGCCTTCCCAGTGCTGGGCTTACAGGCATGTGCCAAACCTCGAGTGGTAGCATGTGCAAGGTCCTATGTTTCTTCCCAGGATCCTTCTCTCCTTCAAATAAATAAATGGTAATACTACAATGATTTCTAACCAGTGTCTATGAGGAACTATAATTTTAGGTACTCAACAAAAGTGGGACAAAAAATCTGAATCTCTGGCTGAAGCTGAGAAGTCTCAGTCTCAAATTGGGAAAGAGCCCGCATGTTGTGTAGTTTAGCCTTATGTATTTGCAAATCCTCTTTGCTTACTTCAGCTACAGGAAGCTCCCTCACTCACTAGAAAGAGGTACCCCTTGCTGGGTAGTGCTGTTTGTTAGAAAAGTCTTCCTTACATTGAGCTAGTCTACCCCTTTCTACCCCTTTGGCCCTGGTCTGCTGTGTGGTCCTGACACTTTCAAATACTGGAAATTAGCAACCTTACCCTCTCTCTGGATATTGGTTTTCTAGACTCAACAGTCAACAGGCAGGTGCATATCCTACAAGATGTGACTGAAATACATGGTAAATATTTTAAAAAAAGAGTAAAAGACACATTGCTATTAATCCCTATCGAAATACTCCCCCCTCATTGTGAACACACTTATCCCATCCTTCTTGCCACTTCCTGAAGCAGTTCTGGAAGTCCTTTTTCATGTCTTTATGAGGTGTGATAAAAAATACAATGACTGGTGCTACCATGTCCCCTCCAGTGGAAAGGCAAGGATCCATTTTATTTACTGAATCTGGCAGCCTGTGACTTCTGACTTTTTCCAAAATTAAAAGTCTTGAAAGGTACATGTTTTCAATTGAGTCAGAACATCAAGGTAGTCACAATGCAAATAAAGACATCAGCAAGTAGCAAGAACAGTGGGATGACTGTGTTTGAAGTGAGAGGGAATATTTTGAGATGAATGGCAATGTAACCTTAAGCATTCACCTTGTTTTTTGATCTCACTTTATGTGGGAGATGGTGGTACTGGAGGTACGAATTAGTGAATTTGTGAAGTTTCCATAGATACTACCCTAATGAGGGAGGTGGAGATTGTTTGGCGAGGCTGGGTGTGTAGTAAGAAGAGAGCTGAGATGGGAGATGGAAGGATCTGATGACAAGGACAGGCTGTGGCAGCAGAAGAGGAAGATCGGGTAAGTGTAGGTGTGACTCAAGCCACATCCATGAGAAGAGGAATGTCTTAAGGAGGAAAGGGCCATCTTTATAAAGAGAGTCCGAGTAAGAAGGCTGAAAGGCATCTCTGGCTGTGGGACTATAGTGTTCATGTGATATAATGACTAGGGGCTGGGTAGGGCATTTTCAGGTCCACCTGTGCCGCTGACTGTTGCTGTTGTCTCTCTTGACTGGCACAGCGCCTTCTGAATGTGTACGGCAGTCTGGGAAGAGGTAGGTGGGGAGAGAAATGGAATGGAGAGGGACAAAAGTGGCCAGAGGCTGCTGAGGAGTACAGGTACTAAGAGACAGAAAGAAATGAGAAACTTACTCTGGTTTTTCTTTGAAACAATGTCATTTACCAAGAAAGAAACCACCACTGACCACAGCCGTGGGTGATGGAAGGAAGAGTAAATATATGTTCGTTAAGTGTGTCAGAGTGACACAGACGAGATACTCATGTTTTTCTCTCATTCACCCCTGTCCCTGTGCAAGCCAGCAGTTGGCTTTCTTCTCCTTGCCTTGGTGGAGGCATTCGGCACGGCTCAGAACACTGAGAGATCTTTTCTGGCTTGCTTTCTATGGAAAGAGATTTGTTTAATTTTGTTAAGGATGTTTTTGTGCATCTTGAAGAAATGTGGAGGAAAGTATTTTCCCCAGGCCAAAAAAGAAAAAACAAAAACAATAGAAAAAAAAAAAAGCCAAATGTGTGAGAGAGAAGGGCCACTAAGAGCGGATGGACATGAGCCCAGCTTCCTGGAGGGTCCCTGGAGAGTTAGCCCTCAGCGCTAGCTGTTGGTGCCTCGAGGAAGGTCAGGAGTCCTCATGCCTACTACATTCCAAAAACTTGAAGGACTCAGTGCCGCAGGATAGGGATCCCTTTGGAGATGGATGTAGGATAATCTGATGCCCACCTCACAGTCTGTCTCACCGCATGTGACCCAGCTACAACCCTGGGGAAATAAAGCTGCAGACGTCAAGATGCAACTGTGTGAAGGGAAGGGAGGAGAATGGGAAAAAAAGAAGCAAGATGCATCATGTCCAGGCACAAATTCTCCCCGATGAATGTTATCATTACGTATATCTAAAGTGTACCAGTAAAATCAACACAAAGAAGAAAAAGGTGGGAGCACAGTGTTGGAAATGAGGATGGTTACAGTGACGGTTTACTTCTTGATGGAAGGTTATAGAAGTCTGGATGTGAACACGTTATCGCCGGCAACCTGGAGACGTCATCAGCTAGATACAGATGATGCAGTGGAGGTATCATCAGGTGATTAATGTGCTAATAATTTTTTGTTTATTTTTTATCTTGATGAACAAGTTGCAATTTTTGTGTTGGGATGAAATAAACAGAGTTGTGCTGTTCATGACTTTTTTTTTTTTTTGAATGGGAACAGGGGAGGGTGCTGGGGATGGAACCCAGGGCCTCCTGTTAAGCATGCCCCCTACCACCGAGCTACACTCCAACTCAGCTGTTTACAATTTGTATAGGGAATTTTGTGTATTTTTGAGACTCCCATTTGTTTTTACTCTTTGGCTTTCTTGTGTTTTGGGAAATTCTGGGGAATAGATCTCTTTACTGCACACCTTAGTTTGGTGCCACATTTCCAGTGGTAGTCTGGTCATCCTGAGACCCCAGGGGGCTACAGAGGGTAGAGCTTCCCCCAGCTTCCCTCCCAGACACCAGTGTGCCTGGGTCAGGAGAGACCCTCTCAGGTCCGAAGCAATCGGCTAGACTCAGCCTGGTACTGCAGCCAGAGGAAATCCGAGCCTGCCACCCTGGGGACAAAGCCAACTCATTGGCTAAGTAAATATCTCAGACCAGCACTGCCCGTGGTTTTCCGGAGTTTGCATTTTTAGGCTCAACTTTTTACAGGATGGTTAGAATATGGAGAAAGAAAAAAAAAAAAAATAACGCTGGCTGCAGCCCATCTGGATTCTTCCAGATTTCCCAGAGCAGATTCCCCACCCAAATAAATGAGAATGGTGGATCTGGATGATTCTGTATGTATGTGCACTTGTGTGGACTCACATTTGAGCGTGGCAGGCCAAGAACTACCAGGCTGGAGGGAGAAGCTGTTGGAGGGTGTAACAGGAAGGCAAGAGGCAGGGCTGGCTCCCACTTTGTTGACTTAGCAAGTCTGGTTGCAAAGCCAAGGCCTTTGGAAAGAATGGCTTCTCTGCTTCTGGCAGTTTCTATGGAGTTAGTTCCCAGACTGAGCTAGCTAGATTCTGCCTTTTATATGGGCAGGAAGACTGGTCAGTTGAGGTCCAGGGCACTAGCGTGTGGAGAGCTCCTCCAGATTGTACTTGATGGTAGCCTAGGAGTGGGAGGAGGAGGTGAAATACATCTGTGATTTCTAAAGAAGACAGATCATTTCTACCTCATAGGCTACTCTGGTCCTTGGAGAAATTATCTCAGGAGGCACACTTCTATTTTCTGATCATTGCAAGGTTGTTTTTTTTCCTCTATTTTTTCCTGTGATGTGGTTTTGATTTCAAAAGCAATCTCCTCTGACAACTTTTCCTTAGCTGTTGAACAAACGTGGCAGATACAAGTTAGAGCCATGTGTTTGGCAACTCTAGGCAGGCTGCTGAATTTCTCCTGGCTGCCTCTTGTGGCTTTATTCCACTCTTCCAGCAGGTGGCAGTAAAGACCCATTCACTCTATAATCTCCATTGTGACCCACAGGGAGATTGAAAAACTCTGGAGCTGCCAAGCATGACTCGGGGTTACTTTCCTGTTAGCTGACTTCGTGCTGGTTGACAAACTCATCTGTGAGTTCTCAGGGTTTTTTTCCAAATTTTATAGATGAGTTTTCTCAGAAAAGTTTACTGTTAAGTTTAGGCTAAGGGTCATCCTTATCTGCTAATACTTACCTTCAAATGTGGCGCGTAGCACTTAACATATGCTTGCTAACGTGAGAGTGTGAGTATGTGGCAAAGAAAGGTAAAATGTATTCTTTTGCTGGATTATAGGCCACGTCGTTCTTAGGAAGTAGGGTTTGAAATACTGTCTTCACAGGAGAAGGTGAGGCTTGGGGAAGTGAGATAGCTGGCCAATGGTCACAAAGAATGTGACAAGTCTTCCAGGTTTTTGGGTCTGTGTACTTTCTTTACTGAAGTGGGAAACAGATTGAGCAAAAGACTAGGGTGAATTTTGTTGCAGACAAAGCAAAGGAAATTCATTGTAGATTTGATCTTTATTCATGAGCATATCTGTTTCTGAACAGTTGCTGTACACTGTGCTCTCAGGATGAAGAGGTGAGCGCCTCATTCCTGATTTTGGAGAGCTCAGACTCAGGAGCAGGAGGTGATGGTACACAAACTGATCCTTATGACCACAGAAGAACTTCGAGAAGAGCAAACTCAGAATGTGTGTATGGGGGACCCACAAGAAGGGTGGGAGATTAAAAGATCTTTCAAAGGAGAGAGCCTCCTTTGAGTCCTTTAGGGTTTGGTCAGGTAAGTGGGGATGGGGGTATTGTCCAGGCCAAGGGAGCTGTGTGTGCAAAGACCTGGTGTGAGAAGGGAACTAATGAGGTGTATGGTGAGAGATGAAGCCAGATAAACAAGGAATCTTGGAAGTTAATGCCAAAAACTTGAAGTTTTCTTTCTTTCTTTCTTTCTTTCTTTCTTTCTTTCTTTCTTTCTTTCTTTCTTTCTTAAGTAGGACTGTGACATGGGCAGTTGTTCGTTTTTGAAAGTTTCTTCTGGCTTCTGGTGGAGCATGGCAGGAGGAGGCTGAAGGCAGAGAGTCTAGGCAAGGGCGGATGATGTCTTAAACTAGGGTAATGGCTATGGAGGCCAAGGGAGGTCGACAGATTGGGATTATTTATAGAAGATGGGGCTGCCAGGAATGGGGACAGATTGGTTTGCTTGTGAAGGAAAGTCAGGGGAGTGTAACATTATGTGTGGAACGACCCCCAAGGTCCTGATTTGGGCAACCAGCTGGATGAAATAGTCTCTTAAAAGTGAATGATCTAGCTGGGCATGCTGGCGCATACCTCTAAACCCAGCACTGAGGAGGCTGAGGCAGGAAGATTGCCATGAGTTCGAGGCCAATCTGTGCTACATAGTGAGATCCTGCCTCAAAACCAAGCCAAACCAAACTGTACCGAACCATACCAAACCAAACGCAACCAAACCAAACCAACAAAAAAGATCCTTATTGTACCTAAGCCACTGTTTCAAGAGCAGATGGTCCACGTCCCAGACGTATAGTTATGTTTCCAGGGTTGAGAGGTCTCAGGACTGCATGGCCCTGCTCCTTGAGCATGTGAAGGTCATGTCTCCAGGATGCCCTCTATGTTTCTGTGGGCTTTGGAGATGGCTAACCCTACCCCTGGACATAGGGGCACGGCATAGGGTACAGGCCTAAGGTAACCCTCATAATTGCATTTTCCTTGGTTTACCAAAGCAAATCACTAAGAAGTTAGTAGCTTCAGACAACAGAAATTTATTCCCTTTCAGTTCTACAGGCCAAAGGCCCAAAATCGGGGTATAGGCAGGGCAGTACTTGCTCTAGAGAGGAGCAAAGTCTGGTTCTAATGTCTGCCAGCATTCTCTGGCTTGTGGCTACTCATCCTTGACGCTGTCATGTCTTCATATGACTTTCTCCTCTGTGTCTGTCTTGCCTTCTCTTAAAAGTATACTTGTGATTGGATTTAGGCCCACTACAGTAATCCAGGGTGGTCTCCTCTCAAGATCTTTAATTATATCTGAAAAGAGTTTTTTTTTTTCCCAAATAAGGTCACAACCATCAGGTTACAGGGGTTGGGGGAGGCATAGTTTAAGGGGGGGTGTGCTATCATCCAACCCACTGTAGTCCCTGTGGATGGCCAGACACAATAAAATTGTGACAGTGATGACAGTACTGAGCCTCTATCAATCCAGAAGACTGCCTGCTTGTGGACTTTAAGTGACGTAAGCCAGTTTGACACCCTCCCCAATCTGCTCCATCACTAGCTGCCAAATGTGCCGTGACTGACACACAGGGCTTCTCTGGATCCCTCATCAAGGCTGTTGGGTGTAGCAGAGAGGTAATGCCAGATGGAGTTCTTGGTGGACTCTGTTGTTGACACTGTGTGTGACCTTGGGCAAGCCACAGCTTTGCTGACCATCAGTTTGAATATAAATGGGCCCTTGTCCTTGGAAAAGGCTCTTCAAAATGGAGGCCAGTGTGGTTTCTTTTGTTATGGCCTCTGAATTCCAAGAAGGACGTAATAGAACTGGACATGGGCCAGACACTGGAGTGATGAAGGGCTTTTACCATGAGGGCAGGCTCACAATTAGAATTCTCTAGCCTGGGAAGATGGAGGCTGAGGAGGGAGTGTAATTAAAGCCCTTCTCCATGTGCTTCAGCACACAGACAAGGCAAGACAGATCTGCTCATCCCAGACTCTTCAGAGCTTGAAGAGGTCATTCTAAAATTTGGAGACGTTATTTGAGGGCAGACAGGGGAAAGTGCTATTTTACAGGGGAGAGATGAACTTGGGCAGCTTGGTGCCGTGCACGTGGAGCCCAGGAGACTCAGTTCTGCTTCTGGCGCCAGCTGTGTGGTCATGAGCAAATCCCTTCCCTCCCTGAGTCTAGGATTGCTTGTTAGTAAATTGGGGGTCATAAACCTGGTAATAAACCAGAAATGAACTTCCGGAGACTAATTACTTGCTCTACCTACCCACCGGCCTGGGCACTATTGACTCTGCTTCCTGCTCGTTACTAGGGACAACTGACTGGGCCTCCACACTCATACACGAGGCCTCATTTTTCTCTCGCTCAAGGCCTGCTTATGTGATTCTCTCTTACCATTCATATATCTCATTTCCCCCTCTCTTTACTAGAGAGGTGTATAAAAATATTACTCTTTCTCCATCTTAAAACACATTTCCTTTAATACTGCTTTTCCCTCTGTCTCAATAAAACCCCTGCAGCAAAACTTGAAAGAATTGTCTGTGCCCACTGTCTTTTCTAGCTCAACGAATCTTTATAAAATGAGCTCACCCATGTAACTTACCTCCCAGGTTTTTTGGTGTGTGATAGTGGGTATGGAATGCAGGACCTTTGCACTGAGCTATATTCCCTGCTTAAAAAAAAAAATTTTTTTTTTTGGAGACAAGGTCTCACTAAGCTGTTCAGGCTGTGCTCAACTTGTGCCTCCTGCCTCAGCCTCCCACACTGCTGGGATTACAGGGGTGCACCATCTTTTTTTTTTTTTTTTTTTTTGTAAAATACACATAACAGAAAATCTACCATTTCAGTACTTTAAAATGTACAGTTCAGTGGTGGGTAGTGCATTCACAGAGTTGTGTGACCATGACCACTCCCACTTTTAGAACGTTTTCATTGCTTGAAAAGGAAAGCCAGTATCCATTAGCAGCCACTCTATCCTCTGCTCTTCCCAGCCCCTGGCAACCGCTAGTCTGCTTTTCATCTCTGTAGACTTCTCTATTCTGGATACTTTATATAAATGGAACTGTATAATACATGGCCTTTTGCATTTGGTTTCTTTCACTCTGCTTAATACTTTTAAGGTTCAGCCATGTTGTAAAATGTATTTTATTCTTTATTATGGCTGAATAATATCTAGTTGTATATCTGTACCATGTTTTGTTTATCCTTAATCCATTTATGAACTTCTGCCTTTGGCTGTTGTGAAGTGTAACTTTTTGTTTGAATGCCAGTTTTATCTGTTTTTAGACTTTAAATGAGTCACATGATTTGTATTCTTTTTGTCTGTCTTTACCAGTATCCTATAAAGTGAGACGCATCTGTGGTTTTGCATATAGTAATCATGGCTGGATAATATGTCCTTATGTGAATAGGTCACCAGTTATCTGATGAGGTTTTTTATTTTATTTTATTTTGTTTTTGAGACAGTGTCTTATTCTGTAATTCAGGCAGGCCTTGAACACACTATATATCCCAGGCTGGCTTTAAACTCATGGCAATCCTCCTGCCTCAGCCTTCTGAATGCTGGGATTACAGGCTTGTGCCACTACGCCTGGTATCTGATGAATTTTTAGATTAGATATGAAGTTATATTCCTATACTAATCCCGCTATGAATGTTCTTGTCCATGTGTTCATGGTAAACATGTTGGGATTGTTTTTAGATGCACCTGGAGATGGAATTGCTAGGTCATTGTCTTGGTTACTTTTCACTTGTTGCTGAGACGAAACACTTGACACCCAAAATTAGGGAAGGAAAGGTTTATTTAGCTTACGGTTTTTGGAGGTTTCAGTCCACAGTCAGCTGACTCCAAGGCAGGGTGGCATGGCACAGGGACAGCACTTCAAGGCAGCAACCGAACAAAAGCAGCCAAAGTAAAAGAAGCAAGAGCAAGCCTCTTCTCCTCCTTTATATAATACACAGGAC
>RJWM01030404.1:0-23299 GCA_004363535.1 Dasyprocta punctata
GCCTTACTTCCATTCTTCCGTAATCCAGGCTGGGCCACGTCGAGGCAAAGCAGCACAGTCAAGGCCAGCAGGGAGAGGCTGGTCAACTTCATGGTGCCAGCAAAATGGGTGCCTGAACTGAACGCGGGAGGTGTTTCTGTCGGGTCGATGGCGGACCACCAGCAGGGGGAGCTGCGGTTTCCAGCGAGGAGGTCAGTTCAACCAGCAAATTCTAGATGTTTCCTTCACCTAGGGTAAGAGACACAGTGAAATGACCTCTGCCATGTAACCGTTGAGAACCAGTATGGACTGTCCTCTTAGGGTGCTGCGGGGCTGAGCGAGCCCATTATAATTCTTGATTTTTACAGAAGATTTTGAGACAGGAAGGAATCGATTCCCCAGGTCATGCTCATAACTCTCCACCCCTTTCTTGTCATTGTCTATCTAGAGAAATTGTAGCCCAGCCTCAGCAATTGAGACGCTTGCTTTTAACACGGTAGCATTAAAAAAGCACCCACACCATTGCAAAGACAAAGCAAAATAATCTCTTAGCAGTATGCTTTCTAGTTTTGTGAATAATGCTAGTTCATTGTGAGTTGTGGGACTTACCTGTAAAATTAATGTTTTATTCGTTAATATTTTCCTGAATGTGTAAAAACCTCATTTGTTATTAAGTCTAAAGCCAAGTTCATGTCATTTTGAAATATGAACCCTGGGAGAAATAGTTATTGGGGCTTTGTGTGTACTTCTGTAAAAAGTGTGTTGCTCCTATTTGCTGGGTTGCTAAGATCATAACTGTGTAAGTAACTGTTAAGAAAAAAAAAGCTCCATGTAGTGGCACATGTCTGTAATCTCAGTACTCTGAAAGACTGAGGCAGGATGATCACAAGTTTTAGCCCAACCTGGGCAATTTAGCAACCCTGATGCCATGTGAAAATAAAAATTAAAAAGGACTGGATGTAGTTCAGTGTGAAGGCCCTGGGCTCAATCCCCAGTCCAGCAAAAACAAAAATGACCCCTCCAAACAAAAACAAAAACCATAGAAACAAACAGAAAATAGCCTTGGTAATGCCTCCAGGATAAATGGAACCTGCCATGGGAGGCAAAAGCAAGAGTAGTCACCCTGTCTTTGGACTCTTCATCCTCTGTCTTGTACAACGGCTGGCTACCTCCTGACTTTACATCTTTTGTTGTGCCTCTCTTTTGGCTCTGGGTTGGCCTGTCCTCACGGAATTGTAGTTCACATTCACAACAAAAATCCTTTCTACTAGTGATCATGTTACTTTTATTTTCTAGACTTGTTTGCAGCCCCACACACTCACTCAGACCTTTCCATATTCCAAAACAGTTTGATATTTACTATAAATTTATGATATGAAAATATGACAAAAATATTAAATGAAAAGAAACTATATTTAAATCTTGATATAAACATAAACAATCCTAGACAAAAGTTTACCCAGTGAATTTTGTCATAGATAAAAATATTGATATGTAATGAACAAGTTGGTGTTTATTTCAACAATGTAGATGGTTCATTTAACATTACAAATTAAGTCTGTAGATGACTTCTTTTTTTATTTTAAAAAAGCAAAACAGAAAAAAAGGTAGAAGTAATTCAGAATTTTAAAAAAACAGTAAGGCATCAATACTAGTCAATATATTACATATTGTTATCTTAGAAGTAGTTGTTCAAGTTATGAAATCTAGTCATAAAAAATGATCAGACAAACAATGACAATGCAAACTATTCTTTTTGATGAACAGAATTAGTAGTATAGTTATCTATCTTGCATCCTTATACATACATACGGTTATATGTATATATCTACTAAAGGAAAATATAATATTTTCCTTTCTTCCATTTCTTCTTTCTCCTATCTCAGCTGTTTTTTAATTTTGAGCACTTTCTTTCCCTTTTCTTGTTACCACATCTATTGTATATTTTGGATCTTATTACTCTTTCAGTTTTTTAATTGTTATTTATTTTTTACACTAGGGAGACAATACAATATTTACAAGTGAGAGTCTGATTTATTTCACTTTTGAGTATAAAAAGTGAAAAACTCAAGTTGCCTCCATTTTCCTGTAAAAGCCTGAAGATCATCCTTTTTTATAGATGAGTAATTTTCCATTGTATAAAAGTATCACATCTTTTTCATCCATTCTGCGGTTGATGGGCATTTGGTTGTTTCCAAGATTTAGTTATTACAAATTGTGCTGCTATAAACATGGGTGCACATATATTGCTGTGACATGACATTTTCAATTTTTCTGGGAGAATACTCAGAAGGGGAATAGCTAGATTGAAAGGAATTTCCAATCCTAGTTTTCTGAGGAATCTCCATACTGATTTCCACAGTGGTTGCACCATGTAGACTTCCTCTTGTAAGGCTCGAATTGTACTGACTCTCCAGCACCTGCTTGCCAACAGAAGCATTGTTCTCAGAAAGGACTCACCTCCGCACTGAGACTGCCATCAGCAAATACAGGATTTTGTAAAAGAGATAGGATAGGGCAAGACATCTTGCAGGTCACTGGACATCTGAACACACTCACAGTTTTACACTGGGCACCTCAGGGACTCTACTATTGGGGTGTAAGACAGCCAGAGTACTTTGACTACTGATATTTATGAATATCTTCCCACCTAATGTTCCTTGCCTTCTTTTAACCCTTATGAAAAAAACCCTCTTCTCTTTGTTCCCTATAGACAGTCTTTTTGCCCTCTGTCTGCCTGCACCCAGGCACAATAAATTCCACACCATGTTAGCTTTTTACACAAGCCTGGTGGTCCTGGCTGGTCCCTGCTTCCGCTATTCCTTGCACTTCTTATTAATAGAATATGGGGAAGGATCATTATCTCCATATCAGCTGCACAATATGTGAAAAAACCACCTATCCATCCATGATAAATATGAAAATAATGATATAGGATAAGAAATTCAATTCTTTAACTTAATAAAATACCTCTACAGAAAACCATAAAAGAGAAGCCATTTCAGAAAAATGAGAGGTATTAAAATCTGATCCTCAGTCAAAGCTGTGAGAATGGTAACAGTTCTTGTCAAAAACAACCATTTGAGAATTCTGGACCTTAATCAAAGCTATGCAACAGTCTATGAATGTTTATGAAGGAAAAAAAAAGTGAATCTTAGCAGGAACAGAATACTGAGGTTATTACTAGTTGTAATTCTTTTGTCCAGCTGTGTGGTGGCCTTGAAAGGTAATAGCTTGCACTGCAATAATCTTGAAAAACAGAAACCTAGCAGCCATTTCAGAGAAGAAGAATTTCCTCCTTTTGCGCTCAAAATCTCCATCTCCAGAAAATTGTCATTATTTCAGCTGTATGATAGCTCCCCAAACAAACTTCTCTGTAAGACCGTGTTTATTTCATGTAACTCAGATCATGCTCTGGACAACACTAACCATGGGGCAAGATTTTGATATCATAGCTACTTTAGACTGTGAGAACAATTGGAGCTCACCAGAAAAAAGTGTGGGGAATGAAATGGCCCTTTTTTTTTTTTAAAGTATATTATCTCGGTGGGAAAAGAGAAAGCCATATGCATGAACAAGATTGGACATTTGTTCATTACTGTGTACATGCCAAGGAAAGAATGAAGAAAATTCTAGTAGCTTATCTCTGGCTGAATTTCAGGCTCCATGCCAGCAGAAAGTAAAGGTGAACATAGAATTGTAAACAGCCTGCTAGACCATTGAAAATATGCCAGAAAAAACATATGCACACAGCCCCTTGAAAAGTCTAGGAGGTCAATTGGTTCTTAGTATTTAACATATTTGCTGGCCTATCATTAGCTGACCATTAGGCTAATAAAACAGAGATTTTTTTTTATACACGAGAAATAATGCAGGCTTTATCAAATGAGTCCAAGCAAGTTACTACACAAATGATCGGCAACAAAACAATACAAACTATGAACTCCAGGGACAGAAACTGCTTTTCAGTTTCATTGAAAAAGCTATGACATGCAAACAAACAAACAAACACCAGGAATTTCCCCCCTATCCATGGGTAGGAGAGGAAAAATGGGAAGAAATGATCCTTAATGCATCCTAGACAATAGACTACTAGAGAAAGACTTTAAATAAGTATTATAAGTATGTGCAAAGAAGAAAACTATAGGCAGAAAAGGTCAGAGCATGGTCGTAGAGTAGAGCTCTGCAGTGATTTTTCCCTTCTGAGATATCAGTTTGAACAATTACCCACATACGAGAATACCTTCATAAGAGCTAAGGAAATCCATGTGAAAGATCACAGAAACTGGTATCGCATACTAATTAAAGATCCATTAAAGCAGGTGGGAAAGATCGTTTTATGTTGCCTGACACCCCAGCTGGCACAGCATGAAGAGAAATACCACCTGATACTGGGAAGCAGAGGGAAATAACCATGTGACTTTGTCTGTGACCTCAGTACTGGTCTTATCACAGAAAAATTCAGCACCATACACACTCTGAGGGGGAGACTCCAGGTCAGTAGCTGTGGCTTGAATCTATAGACACACTTCAGTGCCGAATGGGAACATGGAGACCCTGCCAGATGGACTTGAGTTTTAGGTGATATCACCGCTGCCTGACTGCAGTAGCCTTGGGTTTGACAAACCTCAGCAACAGACAGGCCTCAGCAGTTTTTCCCTTCCCCAGTGCTGTGTCTATCTTCATGCCTGCAGTATTCCAATGTGGTCCTATGGCAGCTCCAAAAGCCATGGGATTCCAGCCTGGGGTGTGTGGACTGTGACAGTCATGTGTTTAAGGTGTCCCCTAGCACCACAATAGCTGGGCTTAAAAGCCACCATAGATGACCTATGCAGAACTCCTGACAATTTTGGTGTTGAAGGATGTTCTCAGACAAAGTCAGACTGCAAAGACTGGAATAAGTACCCAATTCTTTAATTGAAGACATAAAGAATAAATATCAAGAACAATCAAGGAAACACGACATTGCCAATTGGACAAAATAAAATGCCAAGGATTAAGTCTAACTATATGGAGATGTATAAACTCCTTAAGGATTCAAAATAGCTGTTTTAATGAAGCTGAATGAACTTCAAGAAAATGAAGAGAAACAATTGAAATTTATCAGTGAGTTTAACAACAGAATGAAAAAGCAATTTTCAAAAGTCAAAATGAAACCCTGGAGACAAATAATACATGAGTAAAAATTTTTTAAATGCGGCATAAACCATGAACAGGAGAATTGATCATGCAGAAGAAACAATCTGTGAACGCAGAGAAAGGTTATTTGAAAATACATAGACTAACAAAAGAATAAAAAGGAAAGAAGAAAGCTCATGAGATTTATGGGACAACATGAAAAATACACATGTATGAATTTTTGGCATTTAAGGAGGAGCAGAGATAAAGTGGTAGAAATGTATTTAAAGAAACAATATCAGGAAACTTTCTGAACCTGGATGAATATGTAAATATGCATGTATAGAAAGGTTAAAGAACTTCAATCAGATTCAATCCAAGTAAGTTTACCCCATGCCATACTATAACTAAAATTTCAAGGTCAAAGACAGAATCCCAAAGCAGCAAAAGAACAGAAATGATATATAAAGAAGTTCTGTTATGCTTGTAGCAGCTGTACCAGGAGAAATCTTATAGCCCAGAGAGAATTTGATGTCATATTCAAGGTAGTCAAGAAAAAAATCCCTGCAAACCAAGAATACTCACCCAACAAAACTGTTCTTGTAAAAAAGAAGGACAGATAAAGACTTTCCACACAAACAAAAGCTGAGGGAGGTCATCATCACCAGACCTGTTTTACAAGAAATGCTAAAAGGAGTTCTTCAAGCTGAAAGAAAAGGAAGCTAATAAGTAACATGAGAGCATCTAAGAGTATAAAACTCATAGATAAAAGTACATACAAGAGCAACTGTAGAATAATTATGCAATAGTGGTACATAAATTACTTATATCTTTAATATGAATTTTAGAAGAAAATTGGTAAAAATAATGGTAATCATTGATCAAAGCATATATGATATATAAAGATGTAAATTGTGACATCAAAATTTCAAAGTCCGGGAAGTTGTATTAAGGATTTTTTGGTATGGAGTAAAAGTTAAGTTTTTGTCATCTAAATTTTGATTAACTCTTCAGATAATTTTGTGTCATAAAAATTGCAAAGAAAGAATCTATAATAAATATACAAAGCAAAGAGGAAAAAAGTGAGGCATCAAAACATGCTGCTAGAGAAAAACCACTTAACCATAGAGAAAGATTTTATGACAGGAAGAAAGTATGTACAAAACAAGTAGATAGTAGGCAACAAAATATCTGCGGTAAATCCTTATCTAACAATAGTTACTTTGAATATAAATGGATTAAATTCTCTAATTAAAACACATTGCATGATAAAATGAATTTAAAGAACGACCCAATTATATGTTGTTACAAGTGACTCATTTCACCTGTAAAAAAAGAGGATGGGTGTAGTTATAGACAGTAGACTTTAAGCAAAAAACTAAAAAAAAAAAAAAAAGACAAAGATCATTAAATAATGATACAAGGGTCAATTTAGCAGGTAGTTACAGCAATTATAAATATAAGTACAGTCAACTCTGGAGCATCTGCCACCAATTAGTTTGAAGGTTCTTTGGCTCAATTCAGATAGATATCACAAGTCAGCAAAGTGTGGCTCTTCTAGCAGTTCCAGTTGTTGAGCGATAGTGGTGGTTAGGCCTTGACCCTACGTTGCTGGTTGCAGATTATTGCTATGGATCTCTGCCTCTGCTGGGTGCCACCACCAGTCAGTGTTGGTCAGTCATGCCAATTATGATTATTGCTAGTCAATGCCAGTTAACCCCATTTGTGACTGCCAATTGCTGGTCTCTGCTGCTGGTTTTCATGGGCTTCTGGACTCAAGGGTTCTTCAGGAATAATGGCCCCAAGTGTTTACAGATTTTTTAAAGCAGCCACTCTGTCTACAGGCCTTAGGATAACTCCCAAGTAGATTTTGAGGCTCTTCCAATAAATTGTGAGTAGATTTACAGGTTTATTTGGACAGGGCCTGTACTGCAGCAGATGATCAATATACAAGAGGGAGCTTCCTAGACAAACCTCCCAAATGTGAGGGGAATGCTAATTATATAGGAGCAGCGGGCCTGGTCCAAATCTGAGTCTACCAATTGATCCAAGTAGGTCTAAACTCATGTCTTCTGATCCAAACCCACTGATTGGACCAAATTAAATTTTACTGCTTGATTCAAATTTAAGCCCACAGTAGTAAGTGTGGACACATTTTAGAGCAGGTTGGGGCTTCTAGGATGGGCTCTCTTATCATGGGGGAACATGGGGAGACATGACTGCTTTATTGACAGCTGCCACATTCCTGGAAATGGCAGAACCTAATTTGGGAAGTCTTTAGGATGTAAGGGTGTGTTAGTCACAGTACGTTGGAGTTTGGTGATGTTGGAGATGTTAATAATGAGTTCAGGTCTTTCCTTTACCTCTGCTAAGTTAGGAATATTTTCAGAGAGGCAGAAACAGCACGTGGAGCAGCAGAAGTGGGGAAGGGGCACCATAGCTGACAGCAAAGCCCAGCCTCCTATCAGAGTAGCCCAGAGTGGCTGCAAAGTAACCTTAGGGCTGGCAGGAGGACGCTGAGACAAACTACCCAGTCCATTCTCAGGGAACCATGGGGAATGTAAAGGGAAGTCAGTAGGAAGGGCATGACAACTGTCACCCTCCGTGCCTGACACAGAAAGACAGAAGAGAAGTAGGCACTTTTCAACTCATCTACATATGTAAAGGAGATATAAATAAATCTAAAGAAAATATTATTACGGTTGATACATTGTGTCAACTTGAGCAGTTTAGAAGTTTACCTAAGAGATTCGGCAGGGAGCCAGGGTTTTTATTTTGTAAACATTCTCATCCTGTGCTAGAGGAGGGCAAGGAGATTTTGTGAGTGCTACACCCACCCTGGAAGTGCAGGTGGCCTGTGTACAATACAAGGAAGGAGAAGACACTTGTTCTCCCCGCTTTTTGCTCTGGCTGCTTTTGCTGGCTGCTACCTTGAAGTGTTGCCCTTATGTCATGCCACCCTGCCTTGGAGCCAACTGATTATGGACTGAAACCTCCACAAACAGTAAGTTAAATAAATCTTTCCTTCTTTCATTTAGGGTGTTGAGTATTTTGTCCCAGCAATGAGAGAAAAGTAACCAAGACAAATATTAATAAATCTAAAGAAAAGGAGAGACTACAGGTGATAACAGTAGGAGATTTTAGCATATACTAACTTTTCTGTTATAGACATAGCATTCAGATGGAAAATCAAGAAGAAACTTTGGATTTAAATCATATGCTGGAACAAATGGATTTAAGAGAACTCTGGAGAACATTTTACCTAGTAGGTGCAGAATATGCATTACTTTCAACTGCTTAAAGAGTGTTGAATAGATCATATTTTAGGCCATAAAACAAGTCTTCATTAATTTAGGAAGATTGAAAACATATGAAGTGTCTCTCTCTTTTTTTTTTTGCGGCACCGGGGTTTGAACTCACAACCTCGTGCCTGCCAGGTCAGGCGCTTAAGCTGTAGAGCCAAACTCCCGGCCCTAGTTTTTTGAGGCAGGGTCGCACTATGTAGCTCAGGCCGGCCTTGCACTCGCGTTGTAGCCCAAGCCGGCCTCAAACTCACAACGCTTCTCCTACCTCAGCCTCCCGAGTGCTGGGATTAAAGGCGTGCGCCACCACGCCCGGCTTATGAAGTGTCTCTTATAACAGGGAGTAAAACTAGGAATCAAAACAAGAAAGAATTTTAGAAACTTCTCAAACACATGGAAATTAAGTAGCATTAACTCAAAAAACTAATGGTTCAGTGAAGAAATTTAAAGGGAAATTTTAAAGTATCTTTAGGTAAATTCAGAATATCTGATTTGTACAATATACCACAATATGCCTAAACCTATGAGAGAAAGCAAGAATAGTTCTATAGGGATGTCTACAGAAAAAATAAAGATCAGAGCAATAGTAAATTAAATGGAGACTAGAAAAACAACACAAATTATCATTGTAATGAAAAGTTTGTTCTTCAAAACAGAAACAATATTGACAAGATTTTAGCTTCTATGAGAAAAAGATAGGCAACTCAAGTAAATAAAAATCAAAGATAAAAAGGGAGATCCAACCAAAAGCACGGAAATACAAAGAATCATTAGTGAATACTATGAGCGATTATATGACAACAAATTAAATAAGCTAAAAGAAATGAGTGAGTTTTTGGACTCATGCAACCTACCAACATTGAATTATGGAGAAATAGAAATCCAGACAGACCAATGAGAAAATTTAATTGATAATAGAAAGTCCTTTGTAATGGAAAATACCAAGATCAGATAGTTTCATTGCTTAGTTATATGAAACTCTTTAAGAAGAACTTATATTAATTTTTCTTAAGTTATATCAAAAAATAGAAGGAATTCTTCCAAACACATACTGAGACCAGCATTACCATGACATCAACATTAGAGAAGTAGGTGCCAAAAAGGAAAACTATAGTCTAATGTCCTTGATAAACACAGATGCAAATATCATGAAAAATGCTAGCAAACAAAATGCATTGGCATATCGTAAAGATTATTCACTTTGATCAAGTGAGATTCATCTGAGAAATACAAGAATGGCTCAACATATACAAAGAAATAAACATGGTATACCACATCAAAAGAATGGAGGACAAAAACTATGATCATTTGACAGATGCAGAAAAACAGTCAATGCAATTCAACATTTCTCCATGATAAAAAAAGCTAAATAAATTAAGTATAAAGGAATGTACTTCAGTATAATAAAGGCCATTTTAAATAAGCCAACAAGTAACATTGCACTGAAGGAGGAAAAGGTGAAAGGTTTCTAAGATCTAGGTCAAGGCAATGCAGCCCACTTTCACCCATTTTATTCAGCAGAGTCCTGGAAGATATAACCAGAACAATCAGGTAACAGAAAGAAAAACCTCCAAAATGGAAAATAAAAAGCCAAATTGTCATTGTGTGCAGGTGACATACATATGAAGACACACACACACATATCCAAACACTGTACCAAAAAAAAAAAAGCTTTACAAACTAATAAATTCAGTGAAGTAGCAAGATACAAAGTCAAGATGCAACAAGCAGTAGCATTGGTATATGGCAATAATAAACTACCTGAATTAGAAATGAAGAAAGCAATCCCACGTACAATAACTACAAAAAAATGCCTAGTGATAAGTTTAATGAAGCAGATGAGATATTGTTATAATTAAACTTAGCAAGAAATTGATGAAGAAACAAAAAATGAAAAGGTTTCCCATGTTCATGATCTGGAAAAATAAATATTGTTAAAATGCCAATACTGCTTAAAGTGATATGCAGATTCAATGCAGATCTTATAAAAATACCTATGACATTCTTCACAAAACTGGAAAGACAATCTTACAATTTGTGGGGAAGTACACATAGCAAGAGGTATTGCACCATCTACCTTAAAAATATATTAGAAAGCTGTAATCATCAGAATACCAGGGAAGTGGCATAAAAACAGCAAATAGACCAAAGAAACAGAAGAGCGATCTCAGAATTGTATCAACATACCTACGACCAATTAATGCTCAACAAAAGCACCAAGTACATACATTAGAGAAAAGACAGCCTCTTCACTAAATGGTCCTGAGAGACCTAGATATTCAGATGCAGAAGGCTGATACCTGATCCCTAAGTCTCGCCATGTACTGCCCCCCAAAATAAACCAAAAAACAGCAACAAAAAAACCCCAACTCAAAATGGATGAAAGGAGATTAAAAATGGTGGAGTAAAGGGCAGCAAAATACAGCCTCTCCTGGACCTAGAGTTGAAACACCTGGAAAACAATGTGGTGAGGAAAAAAGGAAGTAGATTTCCATGAATAAGGAGGGAGCTGACAGGATAAACTACTAACTACAGAGAAGCTAGAGAAACTGAGCATAATGGAGATAAAAAATAAAGAAGTTTGGAATGCTAACCCTGGATGCCTAGGACGAGGACCTGTTTCTGCTAACACAAGGTAAGCACAGAGAGGATTGGCAGCTCCAGGGAGAAACAGCAGGCTGGGCCATCAGTGTGATTGCCCCAAGAAAAGCCCATGATTATTGTGAACTGCAAAAACAACATGGGGTTTAACTCTAAAAATAATTCTTCCTACATGGCAGGCTAGATTTGGAGAAAAAAAATCCAATTCAGAGCCTGCCATACTTAAGTGTATAATGAGGAGTTGTTTTGGGAAAGGGTTAATTTTTAAAGACTGAGCTACAGAACAACTACAGAGCAACTATACTTCAGGGTTTCTGGGTCACCCTATCACAGTGACTGGGTGGGAGATGGTCACGAGAGACAGTGGCAGAGAGGGCATGGGATAGACAGAGACCACTTGAGAAGTTTAAGCTCAGGATGAGAAGGATATGGGGGTCCCACCCTCCATGATAAGGAGCCAGCCTGGACATGTGTGCTTTTCAGAAGGGACTGGGTCAGTCTGAAAGTTCTACTATTAAATCCAGCTGTTTGCTTAACCCCTCCTATCCTATTGCCTGCATCTAGCACAGAAGTCAGTGGTCTGTTTTCTTTTCCCATCTTCCAAATATGATCAAAGATTTGCCTCTACCTGGGTTGTTGCCATGCAGTGGCAAACAGAAACACTGAAATGTCACCCAGGATTTGGGGGCAGATTTATTTACATTGATGAGCCTAATTGGGATTCATTCCCAAAGTATCAGGCATCAATTTCTGGTACTCTATGGCTTATACAGGGTTTGCAAGTAGGAAGTACAGAAGCAGAGTATTTGGCAGTTATAATTGGTTACATCTTATCTCATTATTCCTGATTGGCCTAAAAGAAAACTGCATCATATATGTTGCATACTAAGGCAAGTGCAAACTCCAGGCAAACTTGGAGTTTTGGGAAACGTACAGGTTCAGGGTGTGGGCAAGCTTGGAATTATGGGAAGCAAGTGTTTGAGACAACATATGAGTTCAGGGTACAGTTGATTAGATAAGGAAAATATGTACCTGATGTTGGTGGAAGACAGGAAGACAGATCTGCTCAGGGGAGTAGCTGGGTGCAGGAAATTTAACTCTACAAAGTTAACTCTATTTCCCCCTTCAGTCACAGCCTGAGGTGTATGAACAGAGGGGCCTCTGGAGCATGCGTGTGTGTGTGTAAAACACCTCACAAACCCAAAAGGCAAAAGCTAGGTTGAGAAAGCAGTGACTCAGGCCACACAGAGAGGCAAAGAAACTGGGTGCTACCAGAATGAATACAACTCTAGGGTGAACTCCATTGGCCATCCATGTCCAGCAGGAAAGTCAGGGCAGGATTCAACAGTAACACACAAAAACATAAATGTGGAAAAAATTAGACTTAACAGTGTTTCACTTATTGAGTGGATGCCAATGCTGCAGACCCTGGAAAGAAACCACTCATTTAAAAACATGGAGGAATTATTTTTGGATTTATTTTTCTTTTTTTCTTAAAGGGGTTTTCGTTTTTTGTTGTTCTTTCTTCTGCTGTTTTGTTTGTTCTTTTGTTTTTATTTAATTCTATTAATTTCCTTTTACTCCTTAATAGGATCCTTTATCTCACTTTTCTCTCTTCTTCATCTTGATTTTCTATATTTTTCAAAGTTTACATCTTGCATTTTTTCTCTTTCCACCCCCTTTATTTTTACTAGTATTACTATTAAGCTCTATTAATCATTAGATATTTAGTTGACTTTATACTATTATTGTTGAATTCTTTTCTATTGTTAATGGTGGTGTAGTTGACATGTTTAGTAGATATTTTGTATATGTCAATTTTGGTTTCTCTTTGTTTCTATATTAGCATTGTACATCTTTCTATTGTTAATAGTGGTACAGTGATAGCTTTTATTAGTTCTTGTGGCATGTCAATATCCAGTTTATCTTTGACTCTATTATTGTTGCTAATTTCTTTGCTGCTGCCAGGGTAGCATATGTATTGCTATTGTTTTTTCCTGTATGTCAATATCTGGGTTTTTTTTTTGTATAATCAACAATACTGCATTCTATTTCTAGAGGACTGGGTACTGGACCAATTGCACTACACCATCTCCTCCCTAAATGAAAGAAAATGGTCAGATACTGGAACAGAGGCAAAGGCCTATAGTTAGCCACACCCAGAGCACATCATGGGAAGGCATACACTAACAAAAGAGATCTCAATATTAGCAACAAAATCTTTCCACTATAATAAACTCTCAGCAAATGCATGCAGACAGACAGACAGACACACACACACCAATAGAAATGTGAGGAAACAAGGTAACAAAATACCTGGAAAAACTGCCAACTTCCCCAAAGCTCATCCATGAATCTTTGATGAAGAGGAAACCAAAGCCAAATAGCCAAATTATATGAAGTGATCAAAAAAGGAGACAAAACAACAACAACAACAACAACAACAACAACAACAAAACAGGTCGATATGGCACTCAGAGAACTCAAAAATGTTATAACTAGGTAATGAACTTAACAAATGAAATGATCAATGAGCTTACAGAAGGCTTTAATAAAAAGCTAGCTGGGCTAAACAAAATTATACAAAATACAAATTACCAGCTTAGCAAAGAATTAGAGTTCATGAAAGGTAGCAAACAAATCCAGAAATTAAAAAAAATCTATTGAAAGTATGGGCAACAGAAGCAACCAATGTGAGGAGAAGTATTCAGAACTAGAAGGTAAGGTGCAGGCAGGTGACCACATAGCAACAGAAATCCAGAGAACATGCAAAGTGGATCCAACAGCTGCTAGATGATGCAAGGAAGGCTAATATAAAATTAATTGGAATTAGTAAAAATATCAGAAGACTGCATGAATGGCATAAAAACTGTTTTCAGAAATAGCAAAAACTTTTCAAGTATGGGTAAAGAATTTAATATACAGGTAATTGAGGCATATGGGACTCCAAAGAGCCATGATTAAGGAAGAACTTCTCCATGAAACATCTTAGGCAAAAATTCCAGAAATCTGACACAAGGACAGAATTTTAAAAGTTGTTAGAGTAAAACAGCTATCTAGATGTCACCCTAAAGCCACATGCACTCATAGGTGGGACTTGTGGGAGGTGAATGGATCACAGGGACATGATACTCAGCATGGATTAGCCCACTGATGAGCTTGTAGCTAACTGTGTTGGAAGGTGGAGCCTGGACAGAGGAGGTGAACCATTGGTCATGACCCAGAAAACCATATCCCACTCCCCTCACTCCCTTCTCTGTCTCTGTCTTCATCTCTGTCTGTCTCTCCTCCTTTATTCACTCCCTCCTGGATGCCATATTCCTCTGCTATTCCCCTCTACCATGCTTTCCTGCTCTGGAGCCTATGGACTAAAATCTGTACAAAATGTGAGCCAAAATAAACCACTCTTTTAATTTGTAAGTGTTGGCTGTTGTGTCCTAGCAATGAGGAAAGTGACCTAGGCACCAACAAATGACTTATAAATGTAAACCTACTAGAACTACAGCAGACTTCCTAGCATGAATCTTCGAGGCCAGGTGAGCCTTTAAGAATTGTGTTTTAAGTGAGATGCAGTGTTTCAAGTCCTAAAAGAAAACAACTTCTGACTCTAATATATCTGATGAACTATCTTTAAAAACCGATGGGAAATATGGTTTTTCTATGACAAAGAGCAGCTTAAGAAGTTCATGATCATAGAACTAGTACTAAAAAATGTCAAGGATATGTTAGCATGATAAAATGAAGCCCATTAGTCAATTAAGACAAAATAGTGCAATGAATACGCTAGGTATGACTAGCAGTTAAGCAGAAGCAGGGAGAAAGAATCAGCAACAATAAGAGTGCAATGACAGGAATAAGTAATTACCTTCCAGTAATAACTCTCCAAGTGAATGGTCTCAAAAGACACACTGGCAGATTGGATTAAAAAAATCAACAGTATGCTACATATAAGAAATATATTTAATTTAAAATAAAATACATAGACTAAAAAATCAAGAATGGAAGACAATATTACATGCTGTGGGACACTGAAAACAACCAGGGGTAGCTATCCTATATTCAGACAAGGTGAATTTCAAGCCAAAACTGATCAGAAGAGGCAAAATAATGTTACTACATATTGATTAAGGGAACATTTCAACAGAAAGAGATGAAAATTATAAATATATGTGTGCCAAACATTGGTGTACCTAATTTCATAAAATAAACACAACTGGACATAATTGATTAGATAAACATCAACATAATTTTGGTGGGGGACTTTGTTATGGTTTGTATCTGGATGTCTCCCCAGGCCTCATGCAGTTAAGGTGGTCAGACTTTTTGGAGGTGGCTAAATCTAGAGTTTGTGATTGAAACATGGGTCAATGCTGGGATTAAGGGTGTGAGTGATACACCTGCCCTAGGGTGAGTAGCCTGTATACATTATAAGGGACAGGACGAGCTCTCTTTCTCTCTCTCTCTGTTCCTCTCTCTCTCTTTCTCTCTCTCTCTGTTCCTCTTTCTCTCTATGCTTTTGCTGTCTTCTACCACTATGAATGGCTGCCCATCTGCCCTGCCTTGGAGCCAGCTGACTATGGTCTGAAACCTCTACAAACTATGAGCTCAATAAAACTTTCCCTCTTTTAACTTTGGATGTTGGGTATTTTGTCTTAGCAACCAGAGAAAAGTAACTAAGACAGACCTCAATACCCTACTATCACAAATAGGTTAACTAGACAAAAAAAAAAATCAAATAATATGAGTTGAACCACATCTTAAACTTAATAGATACCTACAGACTGTCCCACCCCACAACAAAAGAATAAATATTCTCTGAGTATGATTAATGCAGTGTAGGGGAAGCACTTCAAGAAATTGGCATAAACAAGAAAGTTTTGACTTCAAAGGTCTGGTGTCTTAGTTACTTTCTTCATTACAGGGTCAAAATAACTGACACCCCCTACCCAAAGGAAAGGTTTATTTTGGACTATTTTGCGGTCCATGGTCAGTAGTTTCCAAAGAAGAAACAACATGGTAGAGAGGCACGACAGCAGAAAAGATGCTGCTTGTGTCATGGAAGCCAGTCAGCTGATAGAGATGGGAGGAGCTGGGGAGGGAGATTCATTATTGCAGGTCACATCTCCAGTGACTTTTGTTCTTTAACCAGGCCCCAACTCCTACAACAAGATAGTTCTAGCGCCCTCATGTTCAATTACTCTCCACAAACCCTACTTCTGAGTGCAGGAGCCATTGAGAAGACATGTACAAATAAATGGTAACATTCTACTACTGTCCCCTGAAAGACTCATGTACATCTCTTTATGCAAAATACATGTGGTTCATCTCTAAGGGCTGCTAAAGTCTTAACAGTTCCAGCATCATTGCAAGGTCCAGGTATGATGTTTCCTCTGAGACCTAAGGCAGACTCACAGCTGTGAGTCCATGCAACAAGTCAAAAATAAAGTTAAACACTACCGACAGATAATGGCACAGGGTAAATATTCCCATTCCGAAAAGGAGGACTAGAAGGATAGAAAACATTGGGACCAAAGCAAGACTGAAACCTAACAGGGTAAAAATTAAATCCTTTAGTTTCGTGTCAAGCACCCAGAGCAAAGATGTGAACTCCAAAAGACTTAGATGTCGCTCCCCCTAGAGGATGATGGCTGCAACTCCTATGGCCTTGTTCTTGTAACTTTGCTCGCTGCTTACTGCTTTCCTCAGCCAACAGTCTGTGCTCCTTCCTGGTATCTCCAACTTCCTAGGATCTCCACTGTACTTTTGGCTTCATTATCACAGCTTCATGCACTGCTTTCTGATAAGGACACTGCCTGGCCTCCCAGGCCTGCTTCTAAAATTTAGGTGGACATCTCCCTGGTCCAACAATTTCTGCATTCTTATGCCTGTCAAACCAGAACCAAATGGATGATGCCAACGTCTGCCACCAGCTCCCAAGCAGTAGACAGGATCCTTTGCACCATAGCTTCAGAGGGCTCTGAATGCATGGATGACTTCACTCTGGAAAATAGCTGGGTTCCCCATAGCTCTCTTCTCAAGGCAAAGTCTTTCACATTTTGCAACTTTGAGCCTGTGAGTGTTAGGTTCTTGCTGGTTCCCAGGATCCCCTTGAAGCATGCATCCTTTTGTCCTGATACAAGGTACTTGGCTTCTTTGTAATCTTTTCAGCAGCCACACTCTGTTACATTCCAACTTTTTAGGCCCTTCCTTTCCAGAAAAAGTGAGAACTTTTTTAAAGGGCCTTTTGCTCCTGTTTCTCAGTGTAAATCTTACTACAGTCATGAAGCAGTGCCCCTACAACCTGAAAGCTGAGTTCCCTTGAAATTTTCTCCACCAGATTAATTAGTCTACTGCCCTTAATCTCAGTCTCCTACGAAGTTCCAGGACATGAGCAAAATGTTAACAAATATTCTGCCAGAATGTAATACACATAACCTGGAGTCCAGCTGTCAAAGGTGTGTTTGTTCTCACCCGAAACCTTCTGAGCCTGGTCTTTACTGTCTGCCTTTTTTTTTTTTTAAATCAGCATTCTGGTTTTGTGAGATTGAACAGAATATCCATTGAGTTTGGTTCATATTCTAGGGCTGTTTTTTCCACTTGGCATCTCCAAACCTTTACAGATGTCTCACAAACAAGTTCTAAAGGCTCTGAACCACATAAGTAGTGTCAGTTCCATTTCTTTGGTATCAAAATCTGTCTTAGTCACTTTACTCATCACTGAGAAAAAATATGTGACACATACAGCTTAAAGGAAGAGGTTTCTCTTGGCTCATGTTTCAGTCCATGGTAAGTTAGTTCCAAAGAAGAAATAGCACAGCAGAGAGGCATGGCAGAGAAAAAACTCTTATCATGGTGGCCAGGAATCAGAGAAAGAATAGAGGAGCCAGGGAGGGAGATATGGCCTTCCAGATCAAGCCCCCGTGATCTGCTCCTTTGACTAGGCTCTGCCTCCTAATAGCAAGTCACCTATAGCACCTCTGTGTTGGCTACTTTTTTCTCATTGCTGGGACAAAATACCTGACACCCAAAGTTAAAGGATGAAAAGTTTACTTAGCTCACGGTTTGTGGATGTTTCAGTTCATACTTGGCTGGCTCCAAGCCAGAGTGGCACATGGCAGAGGGCAACAGTTCGTAGTGGCAGAAAGCAGCAAAACCGCAAAAGCAGAAAGGGAGGAGCATGGAGAGAAAATTCTTTCCATCCCTTGTAATGTATGTAGGCTACCTACCCTAGGGTGGGTGTAGCACTCACACTCATAATTCCGGCATTGGACCGTGAATCAATCACAAATTCTAGAAGCCTGCCCTCATGACTACATGAAGCTTTGGGGGGACATCCAGACTCAAACCATAACAAACCCATGGTTCGAACACCTTCCACAAGCCCTGTCTCTAAGCACAGAGGCTTTGAGGGTGGGTACATCTAGATATAAGCCATAACAGGAACCAAAAGCAAAAAGTGACAAATGGGTTTGCATAAACCTGTTAAAAACCTGTTAAGGGACAATCCATAGAGTGAAGAGATAACATACAGAATGGGAGAAAGTATTAACCAACTGCAGTATTTATCTCACAAAGAATTTATATCCAGAGAATACAAAGAACTAAGAAACGTTTATATAAAACCAAGCAATCCAACTTTAAAATGGGCAAATACTCTGAATAGATATTTCTTAAAAGTAAAATATACACCAGCAACAAATGTTGAAAATAAAAGGTGAACTGTGGAAAGGGCAGGAAGAGAGGAGGTATTGATGGTGGCAGGAAAGGGGAGATTCTGCTTGTGCAGCTGGTGGACTAGGAGGATGATATGGCCACGCAGTACCTGTCTGACAGTTGTAGGGGATTATATCTTTATCTCTGAAATTTAAAAACATTTGCTGGAGCATGTCTTGGTGTTTATGATCTCTGGAATTTTCTGTCTCTCTAGCCTCATTATGTATGAGTATGATGAATATCACTGTACATAAGTCTTTATGTACTTGTCTGATATTTACTTATGATGAATGGGAAGCTGATTCTTAGTCTTGTCACACTAAATGGACAGCAGATTATGGATGAATGTATGGGTGAGGAGGAGATTAATCCACAAACCGAAGGCAGCGTCAAACAAATTGTAATTGTACATCATATGAGAACATAAAAAAGCAGATTCTTCCCAGGTCTGATTTTTAAAAAGTATTAGGGCAGGGATCATTTGGAAAGACTTACTTAGTTTAAAAAAATCTCAGGCTCTGATGCTAGATAGCTTATTGCCTTTAGGTATTACAGAAAACCATGCTTAAAGTTTGAAACTGAGTTTGGACAAATATGGAATGAGATACCTTGGTTGACATCAATTACTCTGATTCCCAAGTAGCATTATCAAATTGAGAGGAAATTGTATCTTATTTTGAACTTTTTCAGGGGAGGAGACTTGTTTACACATTTATCTAAAGAGGTGATTTTCAAGTTCTACTTGACTGAATTTTTACTTGCTTTAGATAATCTACATATCCTGGGAATGATCTATAAAAAGTTGAAACCAGAAAATGTTCTTTGTAAAGAAGTTCACATCAAGTTAATAGATTTTGGCTTAAGAGTATATTAGTTATGAAAAACTAGCATACTCTATTTGCGGAATCATCGACTATATGTTTCTAGAAATAATCAGAGGTCATACTTGAAGTGCCAATGGTTGTCTTTTGGTATGTTAATGTTTGAAGTGCTCACTGGTATAGTATTTTTAAAAAAATGTAAAAAAGACCCAACCTTTATATCTTTATTTTTTAGCTTTTGGTACAAGTAATCAAACTCAGGACCTCGCACTTGCCAGGCAGGCACTCTGCTGCTAGTTATATCCCCGGTCCCTGACCCGGCCTTTAGATGGCACAGTTTTTGAGTATTGCAGTTTTGCATGAATGCTTTTCATACAAAACCCTGAACAGATTAGATGCAGAACAGGATGGAGTTGAGGAAATTAAAAGGCATTCATTTTTCTCAATAATCTACTGGAGTAAATTGTACATAAGAGCAATTAATTTATCTTTCAAACTTGCAACTAGTAGGCCTGAAGATGTATTTTATTTTGATCCTGAAACTCTCAAAGATTTGCCTTGGATTCCACCTAGTGCTAATGAACATCAACTTTTTCAGAAGTTTAGTTTTGTTCCTATTACCTCAAGTGAAAAAAGCCAAGCTCTGTAGACAGTGGATGGACGTTCATTTGTTCATGAATTACACAGGAAAAATGTTTAGTTTACTGATGGATATGAAGTAAAAGAAAATATTTGAATTGGTTCATACTTCATTTGCAAGAGATGTATACACTGAGCCACAAACAAGGAGTTTGCATTAAGATTGATAAAAAGGGCTGGGAGTTTGGCTCAGTGACTTAAGTGCCTGTCTGACAGGTGTGAGGTTGTGAGTTCAATTCCCGATGTTGCAAACAACAACAACAACAACAACAACAGCAACAAAAAGATTATTGATAAAAGCAAGAGAGACCCAACAGAAGAAATTGAGATTGATAAAAAGGACTGGGAGTTTGGTTTCTTTCCTGTGGAAAGTATGTAGCAACAAAACTTATGAAAGGAATGGATTTCTGGTTAAAATTCTTAGAAAGAAATTTTTCTCTGAACAAGAGGCCACTGCTGTCCTATTTACTATAATCAAAATTGTTGATTAGCTTAATGCACAAGGGGTAGTTCACAGAGACTTGAAACATAGCAACACTCCATATGTGGATGAATCTGGTAATCTAGAATCTATTCAAGTTTGTGATTTTGGCTCTGTGAAGCAGCTAAGGGTAGAAAGCTGTCTTCCCAAGACTCCCAGTTATACTGCAAATTTTATTGCACCTGAGCTTTTTAAGTTACAAGACTTATGATGCTGCTTGTGATATATGGTGTCTTGGTGTTCTCTATATAGTGCTTAGAGGTTACATTCTATTTGCAAATGGTCCTGATGACATACTAGGGGAACTGTTGGCACTCGGTTGTTGATGGAATTTTGCACCATATCTAGTAAAATGTACCATGGCAGCTACATATTGGATTCAAAACAATGATGTCACCAGTTTTGGAATCAGTAGGCCACTCTACTCTTGCTCAAGGGGGATATATTTAAAAAATCCCCTTAACATTCTGTTGAAGAGACCCTAGCAAGATATTTGATATCATGGTGTAAGATGATAGCACATATTCTAGTGGCAGGTAGCACATAAGCATACACAGGCCAAGCTGGTACCCATAATGCTCTTGCTGATTCTGTTATTATCTTTTCTAATTTCAAATGATTGTTAGCAAGTTAGATTTTCTTGGAGCTTCTGATGAAATGAAAATGATAAAGATATAGTCACTGAGTCAGCAAGAAAAATAAGAAACATGTGAATTCCACCTAAAAATACACTGATTAAAGCACACAATGTAGTATTATTTTTGTAGAAAATATTTCCTGCTGCCCACTCTGCACCTGAGACACCTTGGCAGCTAGCAGGATCATTGGCTGTCCTTCCCCTCTATCCCAGAGACCTCAGCAGCCAGCAGGATCATTGGTTGCCCTTCCCTGCACCTCAGAGACCTCGGCAGCTGACCAAATTGTTAGTCACCCTCCCTGCCCACCCAAAAGACCTCAGTAACCACAGACCATCAGTGGCCACTTCCACTACCTACAGAACCTTGGTGAGCTGGTGGGAGCCTCAGCAACACCTCACCCACACAGAGGACCTCAGCAGGCCTATGAGTTTTCCTCTCAAATAGAGGACCTCAGTGGGTAAACAGGAGCAGTAGCAAACCCTCCCCTGCAAGCTGTAGGACCTTGGCAAGCCCAGCAAGTGTGTGGGTGAGTCCTTCTTCCATACAGACAACACCACGTGGGTTGTAGAGAGCACCAACAAGGCCTCCCCCAACCCGAAGGATCTCAGAAGGACCTAAAAGACCCCCAGTGACACAGTAGGGTCCCAGCTCAGGTGCACACTAAGGCCAGGTAAATCTGGCGGTCTGAAATAGCCTGAAGCTGAAGTAATAATAGGATCTAAAGGTTGGCTTACATCGATACTCCTAGGCTGAATATAGGACTCACCCAACAGATCCTGCAGGAGGAATTCAGGTGACTGGCCCCTTCCCTACATTGTGGGACCCAGCAATTAGGCAAACATCAGGCACACAGGACCCTAAGACACACATGCTGGACAGTTGAGACTAGTGGAATTGAAAAGACCAAAATGTTAACCCAAGAGGTGAAAATGATAGAATGAAAAAGCAAAATGCAATCTCAAATGTCCAGTTCATCGGGAACAAGTACAGGAGACATGAAAATAGAGGACATTAGAAGTCATACACCTGAAATTTCTGAAAAGATAGCAAATGAAATAAAGAAACAAATCCATGAGGCTATAGAGGAAATCAGATTAGAAATAATCTCTCAAGTAAAGAAAGGTATGAAAACCTTAATAAAGGAGTTGCTCAGCATAGCTAGAGAAGACATAGACAAAAAAGTATAGGAGCATGGGAAAATGATGGAAACCTTGAATGAACAATATATGAAAGAAATAGAATGCATGAAAGATTCAAAGAGATACCCAGGAAATAAAAATTCCATTGAAATCTGGCAAAACTGTTTGAATGAAGCTGAGGATAGACTTTTGGATCTTGAAGACAGGATCACAGCTAGCAATCATGAAAGGAAAGAACTTTTAAAAATAGCAGAGCATCATGAAATTCAACAGTTCAACAACTTCAAGATGATGCAAAGAGAAACAATATAATACTGATAGGCATAAATGAAAATGCAGGAGTCAACACAAATGGCATAAAAAAGTTATTCACAAAAGTAATAGCAGAAATTTCCCCAAACATTTGAAAAGAATCAGACATACAGATAATTGAGGCATAAAGAATGCCAAATAGTCATAACCAAAATAAATCTACACCCAGATATATAATAATTCAGATCCCAGAAATTCAGCATTAAAACAGAATACTAAAAGGTGTTAGAGAAAAGACACAACTCTCCTGTCAAGGAAAGTCCATTAGAATCATGGCAGATTTCTCAGCACAAACCCTCAAGTCAAGAAGAGCTTGGAGTGAAATATTTCAAGCCCTGAAAAAAAAAAACAACTTTCAACCCAGACTGATGTACCCTGCAAAACATTCTTTGAAAATTAAATGGAGAAATAAGATACTTTCATGACAAAGAACAATTGAAGAAATTCATGTCCATCAAACCAACCCTAGAAAGGGTACTGAAAAACATACTGGAAAGAGACAAAAACGACTACAATTACCAGAAAAACAGCAGAAAGAAACCACCAGGCAGGGCAA
>RJWM01030405.1:0-23447 GCA_004363535.1 Dasyprocta punctata
CCTTCTTTTCTTCTTTTCTTCTCCTTCTCCTTCTCCTCCTCTTCCTCCTCCTCCTGTTTCTCCTCCTTCTTCTCTCCCTTTCTCCTTCCTGGTTGCCATAAGGTGAGCCCCCACACCCTTCTACCATGAAGTTTCTGGCTAACCTCAGATCTACAGCAATGGAGCCAGCTGACCAAGAATTTCAGTCTCTGAAACCATGAGCCACATAAACCACTTCCTCCTTTCAGCTGCATGTGTCAGATGCTGTGTCCCAGCAAGGGGGAAGCTGACCTCCTGGTTCTCCACTGGAAGTTGCCGTGGCCACCTGGGCCAACTTTCCTCAAGCCGAGGGCTGGGTGTTAACACAGGATACCCTTCAAGGCCTAGCACACGGCCATCTCCTTTCATCTCCCACTGACCAAAGCAAGCAGAAGCCGGTGCACAGGGGCGGAAGACTGGCCCACTGCAAGCGCACACCAGCAAGAGGGGACAGGTCAACAAGTAACTCCCCCTTCCTCAAGAGCACCTCGGGTGTTGGAACTGAGTCCCAGGCCTGGCCTGGACAAGGCCTCTGTCCTTTCCACTGCAGCTTTTCTGGTGGTATAAGGTGCGACTAGGGATCCCCTTCAAGCCTCAGAGATGGGGGTGGGCACTTTCCCAGAGAAAGATGAGGGGTGGCGGGCCCATCCAACCATAGATCCATCAACAGTCTCCAAATCCATGCAACTCCCACTGCAGCACGAAAGGAAGTCAGCTGGGAATCTTACAAAGATGCAGACACCGATTCAGCGGGTCCGGGCCAGGGCCTGAGACTCCGCATCCCAAGCCAGTGAGGACCAGCAGCAGCGGCTGGGGCTGAGATCTCTCCCCGTCTCCACGCAACAGCCTCACATATAGTGACAATTCCACCTGCGTGTATAACAGACCCGAGTTAAGGACACATTTGACCCCTAGGAAAGGGCTCAAAATCTGACCAATGTCACCTGCTTCCCACACAGCACCTTGCACTGTCCCTGTAATGACGCAGCCATCCGTGGGATTCGATTATGGCTACCAGGCACTTAGGCCCCACAGTGAGGAGATTAGGTAATCAGTTCTCTGCGCTGGCTACAGCCTCAGCAGGTATCGCCCTGTCCTCCGGGACAGGGGTGGGACATGGGGTGGGGTGGCCCCCTGGGCTCTGCAGAGAAGGTTCTTAGGAAAGGAGCCTAGAGCCAGGACAGGGGACAGTGAGTAGCTCGAGCCTGTGTCCCCAGGAGCTGGAGAAGCTGGGCTCTGCCGCTGCAGTATTAGCTCCAGTCCAAGGGTTCAAACCTCTCTGTCCTTTTAAGACAGGAATTGATAGCAACTGTCTTTCCAGAACTGCCAAGAAAACTAGATGCCAGCATTTGCCTATTGTTCGGATGGTTTCTGCAGTGCTGTTTTTATTATTTTCCTGTCTGGGCCTCACCATCGCCACTTGTCAAATGGAGACAGTGAGTCTCACTTCGCCTGGACTTCAAGGATCAGCCGAAAGTCCCACGGGAGGATGAATGAGGACGCGGAGTTTGCACGTCATTGTGTCGTGCCCACCACACGCAAACTTGTGCCCCTGTCCCTGGGAGGCCACTGCCCAGCAGGACGAATATCTAACGGCCTAGATGCAGAGAGAAGAATCGGGTCTTAAACCACGATCTGTCGTACTCAAACGAGGCTCAGTGACACGAAAAAGAATCACAAGGTGGTGGAGGTGGTGCAGGACGGGACCCTGGAGCTGACGCAGAGAGAAGTGTGGAGGAGCAAGTGGCTTGTGGAACAGCGCGCAGCCCTTGGGAACAGACGCGTGCACGCGCACGCACACACACACACACACACGGAAGCGTGCACACACACGCAGACGCACAGAGAAGCACGCAGACGCGACCACACATGAGCACGTGCTCATCAACAAGAACAAGTGCATGCGCATAAAACATGCGCTCACAGGCAAATGCACACACCAACGCGAAGAGAGGCGGGTACACGCAGACCAGCGCACACACAGGCGTGTATTTATGCACACTCAGGCCCAGGACGGGTTTCCCCGGATTCTTTGCAGCCGAGCGTGTGGTTCCAAACCTGTCCACAAGAGGGCGCGCGGGCTCCAGCAGTCGAGCCCCTGCACGCTAGGCTGAGTCAGGCTACGCAGGTTAACCGAACCGCCCTTCCCTTTCAAAACTTAGACAGCTGAGGCCCAGAGGGGCGGCACTCGCTCGAGCTCCTATCCTAGTCCCGGCTGCCCCTGCCCAGCCCCCTCTAAGGGTGCCCGCCCGCCCGGCCACTCTTTATTGCATCCACCGTTCCTGCTGCTTGAAACCGCCGCGCTTATTAATTCCTCGCACGTTGGTGCCCGGGAGGGCGAACTTCGCGTGAGAGCAGGGCCCGGGGTGTGCGGTCCGCTGCGGCCTCGCAAGCCCCGGCGGAGCCCGCGCACGTCGCCCCCCGGAGCCAGGAAGCCCGGCTACTCCCACGGCCCGCGCCGCGGCCCTAGCGCCGGGCTGGTGCTGCCCTCTAGCGGCACAGCGCCCTCGCTCTCCTGTGCACCTTTCAGTCCGCCGCCCGCCCCGGCCGCGGGTCTGTGGGACCCTGGCTCCTGCCTCCACCCCGCCTGGATTCCAGTGAGTGAGGGGCCTTCCTGGCGCCTCGCGTTTAGACGGCCAGACCCACGATGAATAAAAATGAGCTTCCCCGTGGGCTGGGGACTCTGCACGGGAAAAGACACAGGGGATGGAGCAGGACGGTACCTGCCTCTGAGATCCAATGGAGACAGCCCACTTTACAGATGGGGTCACTGAGGCCCAGCCCAGGACAGATGGCCTGGCCCAGAAGAACCCTGGGATCGCCCCTCATTCCTTCTCCTGCCCGCCAGAAAGCATAGGGCCCACGGTGTAGGCAAAGCCGGCGTCCCGAGCACCTCGCCCAATACACGGAGCGCATAATTCCCAGCTAACTTCGCCGTGGAAACGAATGCAAAGCAGAAAGGCCGCGCGCACCGATCTGCCCAGCTGAGCCGTCTCTCCGTGTGGACGCCGCTCCTCGTGTCCCCGGCCTTCTCACTAGTATCTCACCGCGACCTGCGGTGGATAATCCGGGCCGCGTTAGCTGCAGGCAGGCGGGCCTTCTTCACAGCGGTTTAGCCCCTCCCGCTTCCGTCCGTCCGGACGGTATTGATTTTCGGGCCCGTGTTTCAGCACGACCACTTCAAGCGCACCCGGATGACACTGCGACAGGGCACAGGGAAGCGGTGCAGAGTTCCGGTAAATGGGCACCTGCCCCTTCCTGCCGCACCTGGCCAGAGGCAGTCCACCTTCTGCTGAACTTCAGTTCACCCAAAACGGTCTTCCTGGCTTCGCCCTGGACCCCAGACAGGTGGAGGGAAACGCAGGACCACATCGGCAATCCCAGGGGACTTGAGCAATCCCAGCCTCCCACGCATACAACTGGGGGGCCCTGGGGAGGCCCCCACCCCATCAGGCTGGTCCCTGCCTCTTCTCACCGGTGGCTCCTCATGCAGTCTGGAGTGGGGCTCCGCCAGCCCGATGTGGAGCAGCAAGTGGCTCCGGATCCCTGTTGAGGATAGAAAGGGGCGGTAGGGAGAAGGAAAAGTGGGTCTGAGCGCCAAGCGCTGTGAAGCCCATCAGACCCCCCACCACCGGGCGCAGCGGCCTGCACAGCGCCCAGCCCAGGCAGGACTGCTTCCTGGAAGGCGGCGTGGAGGGCCACCGACTGCCAGGCCTGACACTGATCCCCTCTCTAAGCCTCGGTTCCAGCACTGCAGAACGGGGGTAGCAATGCCACCTCCTTCCCAGCGAAACGAGGTCCCGGTACAACCGCGCCCAGCCGGGAGGAAGCACAGATAAATGTCCACAGCGCCTGCAATTCCAAGGCTGCTGGAGGGCTCAGGCAGGGGCGGAAATCCTGCCCCTCTGAGAATCCCTGGAGCGATGTTAGAGAATCCAGAAAGACCCTTCCCTCCATTTCGAGGACTCACCGGCTGGGCGGGCCGGCTAAGGTACAGTGTCTGCCAGGTCGCCCTTGGCCATGGAGCTGCATCCAGAGGCTTGAGATGTGGACAGGAGCCTGGGGGCCCTTCAGCTCCGGGGAGCCCCATCCAGCACAGCCTCTCCCTGCCACCCATCGCCCCCAACCAGAACCGCAGCAGGGGGACCTAGGGCCACACATGTGCCACACCTTAGATACCTGGGCACCAGGTCCAGCAGCGATGGCTGGGGTGGGGGCAGGACCTGACTTCTCTCCCAGACCCCGCTGCCGGAGCTGCTCCACACTGCGCTGGGGAGGGCGGGGCAGCCACTGTCCTCTCTGCACCTCACCTTGCCCCTCTGAAAAATGGGCAGCCTGGGTGTCTCCCACCCCCCACCCAAGAAGGCAGGACCCCAGAGTCTGCCATCCCAGCACTCAGGAGGCTGAGGCAGGAGGATCACGAGTTCAAAGCCAGTCTGGGCCACACATAGCCAAGTTCAAGTTCAGCCTATACTACATAAAAAAACAAAAACAGACCCCAGTCTGGTTCCCCGACAGCCTCAGCCCCCTCCCCAGCTACACCATGCCTCACAGGAGCCCACGGAACAGGGGAGAATGGAGGCTGGGCTAAGGCCCCCACGGCTGCCTCCACCCCATCCCCATCTGCCAAGATTCATCACAGGGGCCGCGGGGGAGGAGCACCAGCCTTGCCTCTCTGTGTCCCCAGCACCCGCGTGCTGGGTCCTGTTTCCTGATAGACATCCTGGCAGGTGGCGGGACAGTGACATTTTTCCAGCCTTCAGCTTGTCCCAAGCAAGCGTCCAATCAAGACCACACCGTGCAGCCAAGAAAGGACCACCCGCTCTGCCCGCTCTCTCTTACCCTGCTTCTCAGCGCCATGAGCACCTTCATCTCTGACCTCCCTCCTTGCTGTCCCCAGGCCTGGCTCTTTCCGACCCAGCTTTGGAAAGGGGACAGCGATAGGGGAGCAGGACTTCAGGTCACAGGATAGATGAAAGAACGCAGGACCCTCGGGGTGGTCCGGCTTCTGGACAAAGGGCCTGGGTGTCCCGTGGAACTTTGTCCCCAGGGAAATTCATGATGGCCCCGCATGACTGCACCACAAGCGTGGTGTCCTTCCCTCGAGGAGCTCCACCTGCAAAGGCTGCCGTCTCACAGGGGGAGGGGCAAGAAGTACCAGGTTCAAGAAGGGTGGGCGGCAGGGAGCAGAAACGGCTGGCACACAAAGGTAGTGGGGTTTCATTGACTCCAGATCCTGGAGTCAGCCCTGAAACTCCTCCTCCTCCAGGAAGCCCTGTGGCCTGGGGAGGAGAATCCATGGGACCCAAACCTGTATCGGATGCCTGCTGTAGAGCCCTTCCTTGCTGGGCGAAATGCCATCGGTTCCCAGGTGACAGTCACCACTCCCATTAGAGCACCAAGCACCTCCCACCCCAGCCCAGGGTCTAGGTGCCACTGTGACTCGCTCAGTGGGGGCCGGTGGCAGGGCCAGTGCTGGCTCTGCCCTCGTCCGTGAGTTACTTTCAGTCCCAAGAATGACACGAGCTTAGAAGCTACTTGTGCCAAGCCCTTCACACCCAGATGTCAGCTCCACACCAGGCTGTGAGCAAGACCCCCAACTTACTTATGTGTATGTTTGTTGAGTGACAACAGAACTCAGGTATACCAAGATCTAAAGCTCTCTCAAAGCTAAGCCTCTGAGCCTTCTCCAACCTGCAACCACCCTTTCTTTAGCAGCAGTGGAGGGCAAAACCCAGACAAGCGAAGCAAGTTCTCTACCCCAGAGCTGCACCCGGGCTGGCTCACACTGGTCAGGTGTAAGAGGAGGCTCCTGCAGGTCAGGCTTGCCCAAGGTCACAGCATAGACTGGTGCTCAAATTCAGGGTGCGTGTGTGTTGCGATATTTGTGCTCTTTTGTGGTGCTCTTTCAGACTTCGGGGGTGCTTGTTTGTTTTAATTGAATGCGCTCATCCATTTTTCAGTCCATTAGGCCCGTTCTGTCTGCTTGGAAAAGTTGCTGTGAACTGTCAATTTTCTCTCCCACTCGAAGAGAGAAGAAATATTCGTGGAATTTGCAAAAACACAGCTAAATGGGTACAGTGGGCATGGATGGCTGAAAATGAATTTTTAAAATGAAACAACCTATAAAGCAGACAAAATTGCTTTCAAATGCGTGTGAAAATTGCAGAATCTTCCCAGCGCGCAACGACCTTATCAAGACACAAACTAATGACTGTAAACATTCATTTCCAACTAGATTCCTTTCGACTGAGTTACTTGGAACATAGGAAAAAAAAAAAAAAACTTTAACATTTGTTAAGAACTTTGTCAGATGAATGCGTAATTGCTGGAAAATTATTTAGAAATTAAAAGCCCAACAGTCTGAAGTCAGGGTTGAAGAACAGGTAGCTAATAGGACCTCCACGGCTTCCTAGCAGCTCAGTATTTAAAATACTTGAAAACCCAGGAGCCAGAAATACTGTTTCAATCAACTCTTTTTGGTGTCAGCTGTATCGAAGTGCACAGGTTTGCAAGGGTAGCGTGTAAGCTATGACAAATGGTCAATCATCACACTGACAATCAAATTTCCCTTGTACTTTCAGAAATCCATCCACTCCAGCCCCAGTTCACCAAGCATCCGCCGTCTGAAACCACAGACTCTGTTCGTTGGTTCTAGAATTTCATCTGCATGGACTCACGTGATGTGCACCCTTCTGTCTGACTTCTTCCATCCGGCGAAACAGTCTTGAGATTTGCCCATCACATTGCTCCCCGTGTCCCGAGCAGCTTTCTCCCGGAGATTTCACCAAGGAGCACTGCAGAGCAGGAATGTAGCATCTCGTGTTTACCTATTCATCTCTAGGTGGACACTTGGGCTTTCTCCATGTCGACTTTTGCTATTAAGAATAAAGCTGCGAAGAAGATTTCTGCATGGGTTTTAGTGTGAACCTGATTTTTCATTTCCCTTAAGTAAATACCTAATGATGAGAGTGCTGGGTTATATGAGGAATGTGTAACTATACAAGAAAGACCCAAAGTGTTCTCTACTCCCCATTCTGATGCTTCACAGCGTCGGCTTTAAATGATTTTTTTTTTCTACAGGGCAAAGAAGTTGCATCTCATTCTTCAGCCAAATTGCCTTTTATCCATAAGTGTCTTGTGTGTACTTTGTATATTTGTGTGCACAAACCCTTGGAGATAGATTAGATAAATAGATAGATGATAGATAGACAGATAGATGATAGACAGATGACAGAGAATAGAGAGATGACAGAGAGAGGATAGATAGGTAGATAGATAGATAGATAGATAGAATCATTTTTATCTCCTTTCCTTCCACTCTCTCCACCTTTTCCCTCTTCTAATCCCCTTCCTCTACTCCAAAAATGTGTGCCTTTATTTTACTCTTTATTTTCAATTGGATTAGTCAGGGCTATCGATTGAACCGTGTCCCCCACCAAATTCACATGTTAAACCCTAACAGCTCTGCCTATGGGACTGCAGAGGCAATAGGATCTTTTTAGAGGTGAAGTTACCGTGATTATAAGCACACACCATGCACCTCACAACTGAAACTCAAAATAGACAAAGCAAAACAGACAGAGCTGGAAGAAGAAAATTGTTGTGCTAGTCTAACACACTTTGCATGAGAGCTGGCATCTTTACGATTTAACATCTTTTCATGCATGAACATCACATACTTCTCCGGATATTTAAGTCTTTGTTTCATCAATGCTCTTAAGTTTTAGCACATAAATGTTGTATGCATTTGTAAGTATTTTAGTTCTGGACCATTCTAAATGGTATGTTTTAAATCTCAATTTCTCCTTGTTTATTTCTGTATGTAGAAATACAATTGATTTTTTTTTTATTGATCTTATACCCTGAAACCTTGTTTAACTCACGGATAAGCTCTAATTGTTTTTTAAATAGCCGTATCGAAATAAATCACACGCTGTACAGTCAGCTTTCCTGTTGCTGGGAACGACAGCTGACCCCACAATTTAACACTCTGGTGACGGGGCCACCATCTGAAGGCCTCGCTGGCAGGTGGCTCTGGGCGACTGTGTCACGCTCCTGCTTGCTTGAACCACCAGTATGACAGCACGACTGTCCTGCGGGGCGGCTCGTGCCACTGGTGGCACAAATGGATCTAATCGCTTTTATCGGCCTTTTTACTAATAAAGTTTATTTAAAAGTCTATAAATAGACCAAATTTAGTGGCTCGAATTTGAATAGTTACTGCCAAAATACCAATATTGATTAACATTATTGATGCCAATTTTTAAAATTGTGATAATTAACAAATTAAAAGAATTTTATTTGTATTCATGAGTTTCCTAAAAACGTTTTATTCATACAGAAGCCTGATTTGTGCGGTGTGCAAAATAGCATAACACATTTGGCTCAATAACATTCTGAACATCACTTGTGTGCTTTTTTTTTTTTTTTTTTGCTGATCTTAAATAAGCTTTTGAGTAAAGAAATTCACAAATATAAAAAATTTCTTTTAATAAAAATTTAATTTAATTTTTAAGTGCAGGTCTATAATTCCAGCACTTGGAAGGCTGAGACAGAGGGATCACTGCAAGTTCAAGACCAGCCTAGGCTACATAGTGCGTTCAAAGCCAATCCGAACTACATACCAACAAGCTGCCTCAAAAAAAACCAAAACAAAAACAAATTTGTTGATTGCTGTAATAATTTTCATGCGTATTAAGCAGTCTCACTTATCCACAACTACCTAACAAGTTACAAAACACTACTTACCCTTGTCTAGTTATCCACAACTAGTTTAAAGGAACTGGATATCCACAACTAGTAAACCAATACTAATTAACCACAACTACATGCCCATCACTAGTTGACCAAAACTAGTTGCCGACAACTAGTTACCCATTATTTTATCACCAGTAAAACAAAAGTAGTCAACCAATATTAGTTATTCATAGCTAGATAACAAATAGTTAACCAATACTAAATAGCCACATCTAGTTGTTTGTAAACAGCAAGCAATTATCTACAACTAGTTAATGGCAACTAGTTGATCATGGCTAGTTAGTGACAACCAGTTAACCAGTATGGCAAACAACTGCTCTCATTAACTATCCCTAGCTAATCACAACCAGTTAGTAGTAACTAATCACTAGTAGTTAACAGCAATTAGTTAACCACTACTAGAAAACAGTAACTAATGACTAGTTATTGACAACTAGTTAATGATGACTAATTAATCAGAGTTAATTAGTCCTATACTAGCTAATGGTGAGTGGTTAGTTATGACTAGTTTGTAGCAACTAGTTAGTTAATTGTAACTGGTTGTGACTAGCTAGTGGTGACTAGTAACTACTAATTAACAGAAACTACTAAATCATAACTAGCAAACAATAACTAGTTACATACAAGTAGTTATGGACAACTAGTTAATAATTACTAGTTAAAGCAACTAGTGACTAGTTAGAGTTAACTAGTTCTGTACTTAATGATGAGTAGCTGACCATGGATAGTGACAATTAGTTAGTTGACTGTAACTAGTTAGCTATTAGTGTTGACCAATCACTACTGGTTAACAGCAAATAATGAATCACAGCTAATTGGTAACAACTAGTTCATGATGGTGCTAATGATGACTAATTCACAAATAGTAAGCAACTAGTTACCTGTGACTAGTTAGTGGCAACTAATTAACCATGGTTAGTGATGACTTGTTAGTCACTACTCATTGAGTAGTCATGATTATAGGCAATTCATTAGTTACCATGACTAGTGACTAAATGATGCCTTGTTAGTCACCTAGTGATAGCTAGTTAAGAATTACTAGTACCTACAACTAGTTAATCAGGACTGGTGACTGGTTATGTGCTACTAGCTACTCGTTATCTGCTAGTTAAGGACAAAGAGTTAACCACAGCTTAGTGATGACTACTAAATTACTAGCAATAACTACAAACAGTTGGTTAGTTTCTGCTAGTTAGTGGCAACTAGTTAACCCTGAGTAATTACTGGAAAATAATTGATGATGGCTAGTTAACCAGTGACAGCTAGTTATCAAAGACTAGTTAACAATGACAATTATCCATGACTAGTTAACTAAGGTGACTAATGACAACCAATTCACTACAGCAGAGACTAGTTAACAGTGACTAACGACTACTCTATCATGACTAAGTGATGACTACTTAACTTCAGTAACTAGTTAACAGCAACTAGTTAATCAGAGCAACTAGCTGAGACTAGTGAGTAAAAGTGACTTGTTAGCGATGACTAGTTAACAAAGATAACTGGTTAATGACAGCTTATTAACTAATGGCAACTACTTGGTAAAAGCGATTCAAATGACTGGTTAACAAAGGCAACTAGTTATTGGTAGCCAGTTAATTAAGGAGACTAGTCAACACTGACTAGTTAACTAGTTAAAAGCAACTGGTTAACGATGGCTATTAACTTAGGTGACTTGTTAACAATGACTAGTTAAGCAGAGCTACTAGTTAACAAAATTGACTAGTTAACTAAGGCAGCTTATTAGCAGCTAGTTAACAAGTCAACTAAAATTATGACTAGTTAGCTGCCATGACTAGTTAATGGTAACCAGTTATCTATAGCAATTAGTTAACCACAACTAGCAAATAGCAACTACTCATCTATGGCCAGTTAATGATGGCTAGATTAGAAAAATCATGGAAGAAATTATTAGTACATTCAAGAATACAGTAAAATATGAAAGAAACATAGTGATAGATGAAAGTAAGATTTTATTGTGAGGACTTCTGTGTTTGCATCAACGATTCAAAGGAAAATGGGAAAATATGGTTTAAAGTTATATAAACTACAAGTGCCTCTATTACTTCGCTGGTGCTGAGACAAAATAAGCAAAACGCGAAGTTAAAGGAGGAAAGCTTTATTTGGTTCCATGCTTGCAGAGGCTTCAGCCCTCTACAACCACTTCAGTTCCAGCCAGCTGACTCCAAACCAGGGTGACACGTGACAGAGGGACCTCACAGAGGAGAAATAGTCTACGGCATGCAGGCAGGCAAGAGCAGGAAGCAACAAGTCCAGGTGACCTTTGCAGCTTCCTTCTGCCCCTTTTATATTCTATGTAGGCTACCAGGCTTAGGGTAGATGCCAAACCAATCAGTGGACTGACTTACCAATCACAATCCCCTTAATTCCAGCGTCACACACTCTAAATCCAGCCACCTCTGAAAAAGCCCCACCCAGGACTGCAGGAGGCCTTGGTGGGGCATCTGAGCACAAGCTGTAACATTCTGCCTGGCCCCCCCCCAGACAAAATCCAGCAGAGCAAACATTAGATCCCACGGTCCCATGTCCAGAATCCGAGGCAATCTGTGGCAAAATGCAAACTCCAAAGGGATTGGGTGAGTCTGCTCCTATGGCCCTTCTGGTGTTTGTACCTCTGCTGGCTTCTCTCTTGGGCTGGCTCTGCTCCTTGCAGTTTTCCTCGCACGATCCACATTCCTGGCTTCTCCAAACTTCTAGAGTCTCCACTGCACCTTTGGCCATTTATAGCCTTTGTATTGATCTTATTAGTGAAAAAGACTGATTAAGATGATTACATTCATTGGTACCACCAGTAGCAGAAGACGTTCAATGGGACAGCCGTACATGTACCACCAGTGGTTCGGGCCAGCAGGATCATGTCAAAGAGGAGACGGTTACTTTGGCTCATAGTTTTAGGGGATTCGGTCCATGGTCAACTGGCTCCAGGCAGAAACAGCATGGCAGAAGGAAAATGCTTAGCTCATGGTGGAGCAAACTGATTAGGCTCATGGCAGCCAAAGCAGAGCAGGGAAAGAGTGCCAGAGAGGAGGTGACGAGGGACCAGGCATAACGCCTGTTATGGTGTCTACATAAACACCCCAAAGCCTCATGCGCTCATAGGTGTGTGATACTCACCAGTGGATCCATGGTAGAAGCCTGGTGGAAGGAGTCAGGTCACAGGGGCGTGGCCTGGCAGGGTCCAGGTCCGCCTGTCTTCTCACTGTCTTTCCCATCGCCCCGCCAGGAGCTGTTTCTTCTCTGCTAGGCCCCTCTTCCAGGCTACCCTGCCTTAGAGCCAGCCAACTGCGGACTGAAACCTCTACAAAGTGTGAGCCAAAGTAAACCTCTCTTCCTTCAAGGTGTGGGTGTGGGGTACTGTGTCTCACCAACTAGGAAGTGACTAGGACAGTGCCCTGGGTCACGCCTCCTTGGCCCACACAGACACACCCAGGAGTGCACCTTACTGATCCCCTAGGAAGCTCCCAAGTCAATCAAGCTGATACCTGTGGGGAGCAGTTAAAGCTGGAAACTGATCACACGCGTTGGGGGCAAGGCAAGGCCTCTACAAAAACAGAGAGCACCTGAGGCTGGGCTACATAAGCAAGCGCCTCCGCAATGCAAGAACAGGTTGCTAGGCAAAAGAGTGTCACATAACACCAACCTGCCAAATGTTTAAGCACACTGAGGTGGTTGAGCAGTTCCTTTTCCTCTTTATTTATCCATCCTTTCCCCATCTTTCCCCCAGGAACCTCAAGAACTGCCCTGGATGGAGCAGATATCAGAAATTTAACCAACATGTACACTGTACCATCCACCCAATTAACATGTATAACCCCAGCCTCACACCTGGAATCTCCACATTCTGGAAGGCTGAGGCAGGAGAATTGCAAGTTCAAGTCCAGCCTGGGCAACTTAATGGTTTAGTGAGACCTTGTCTCAAAAATATAAAAAGGGTAGAGGATGTAACCACATAGGTTGAATCCCTAGTGCCACAATCAATCCATGCATCAATAAAATGTATTATTTGATTATTTTTGTTTGTTCACATGGTTCTCCAAGTATCACCACAACCATTTTAGAATATTTTCATCAGCCCAACAAAAATCCTTTCTAGACCTAACCACCCACCATAGCTCCAGTCTACCTTGCTGTGTGTGCCATAGCACAGCTGTGGTTGGAGTTTATCTCCCAAGGGTCATGTGCTGGGGGCTGGTTTCTCAGTGAAGGGGTGCTGGGCGGTGGAGCCTAAGGAAGTAATTAAGGTTAACTGTGGTTGTAATGGTTTTTATAAGCAAAGAAACCAAAATCCCTCAACTCACTCATTCTCCACCCCTCTCATCTGCACAAAGAGGTCACAGGAGCACCCCCAATGAGCCAAGAGACGGAGACTCAGAATGAAACTTGACCTGGGAGTTCTCCAGAACTTTGAGAAATAAGTGTATCTCATTCACACCACCTGGTCTGTGGTGTTAGGTGACAGCAGCCCATTAACTGGAGCCTCGGTAAAGAAATTGTGGTACATGATGAAAGGAACAGACAACTGTCACACACAACCGATCATGTTACTCTTCAAAGCATGATGCAAACACGAAGCCAAAACTCTTGGGACAGATGTTGTCTTGGTTACTTTTCTTTTGTTGCTGAGACAAAATACCCGATACCCCAAAATTAAGGAAGGAAAGGTTTATTTAGCACCCAGGTTGTGGGGGGTTCCATCCATAATCAGCTGGTTCCAAGGCAGGGTGGCATGGCACAGGGGCAACACTTCAACATGTCAGAAGATAAAAAAACAAGAGCAAAAAGTGGGGAGAACTTTTCCAGCTTCTTTTCCTCCCTTATATTCTACACAGACCACCCCCTCTCCAGGGTGGGTGTAGCATTTACAAAATCTCCTTGCCCTCCTCTTGCACAGGATAAGGATGTTTACAAAGCAAGGACCCTGGTTTAAACTTCTCAAGTTGATACAATGTATCAACCATAACAGATGTACTTTCTCTGATGACCACAGGAACATTGGAGGGTGACAGAACTATTCACTATCTCAATTGTTGTGGGGTTACCCCATTGAAAACATGTGTCAGAACTCATAGAACTGTACAACTAAGAATGTTACATTTTTCTCTATGTAGTATGTTCTTCAATAAACCCAGATTTAAAGAAATTTGACAGTGTTGTAGTCAGGGGTAACAAAGAGAACAACTGCATACAGTACACATAACACTGTTTTATGATGGTCACTGTCTTAGTTACTTTTCATTCATTGCTAAGACAAAATACCTGATGCCCAAAATTAGGGAAGGAAAGGTTTATTTCTTACAGTTCTCAGGGGGTTTCAGTCCATACTCAGTTGGCTCCAAGGCAGCATGGCGTGGCAGGGCAGCCATTCATGGCAGCCACCAAACAGCAAGGCAAACCAATAAGAGAGAAAGACACACATTCCTCCAGCTCTTACTCGGTATGTTGGCTCCACCCCTGGGCAGGTGCAGCACTCACATTGCCAATTCCAGTGCTAGACAACAAACCAATCACAAATGCCAGACTCAGCCCTGTCCAAACTACATGAGACCTTGGTGGGGGACACAGGATCAAACCAACACAGTCACCCAGAGTTAAACACAAGAAAGTGCAGGAAAATCTGTCCACAACACTAAAGACCCAGAATAATCAGCCAATGGCCTGGATCCCACAGCAATGTCCTGAATGAGTCCAACTGAAGACCCAGAGCCCATGACAATGCTTCGCACAAATCCAACCGGAAATCTAAGAGCCCACGATAAGGACTCATGCCAGTTGTTTTACCAGTCTGCGCTGGGAAGGCCAAAGGTCAGCAGTGGAAGCTGGAAAGTCTGTGCCAGCGGGGTGAAGGAGCTGTGCAGTAGGTTGAGGGTTCTATAGTAGAGCTGAGAAGTCACGCTCAAAATAAGGAGAGGGGCTGCCCTGAAAAGTACCACAGCCATCCTCATTGAGGTCCCGAGCTCCTCCCATGATGAGAACAGTCGAGTACAGGTCAGGAAGCCAGTGTGACAAGCTTCTTCAGCACACATCTTCCCCTCTGGAGCCAGGAAGTGATGCTCAGTGTAAGGAGCAGAGCTCCCCCAAAGTGAACCACAGCCAGTCTCAGTGACGAGGTCCTGAGCTCCTCTGATGATAATGGCCAAAACCATATTGGGGAAGCCAGCATGACAAGCTCCTCCAGGAGAACCAACAGCTTGAAACAGCAACACTTAGCAGAACCCACAATACCTCACTCTCCTTCTCCACGTCTCTATTTATGCTGGCAACTTTCCTCAGGTGGGCCATCTACACTCAGCTCCATGCTGATATAATTCAGCTGGTGTTAAGGTGACCACCAGTTTTTTGGGTTTTTTGCTTTTTTGTTTTGTTTTTAAATTTTTTTTTACAAATCCAAAACAGTAATATTATAGGTTTACAAAGCAAGATGATAGGAATTTGACAATGGTTACAATATTACATATCGTGCTACCTTCAAAAGGGTTGTTTAGATTAACAGATATAGACATGCAAAATTAATGTAAACACATGAGTATCAACTGACCACCAGTTTTTAATCCATAACAGACAGGAACCACAAGAATGTTACTGTTTACATACCATTAGAGATTCCATTGCTCCCAGAATTGCGAGGTCCAATTACACTTTATGGTGAATGTTTAAATTTTTAAAAAATTATTACCATAAAAGACACATGGCCATTAATCCCCTTCAAAATACTTCTTTCCTCTTCTAACACATTTATCCAATCATTCTTGCCACTTTCTGAAGCAGTTCTGGAAGTCCTCTTTATGTCTTTATGAGGTGTGATCAAAAATACAGTGAATGCTGCTGCTGCGTGCCAACCAGTGGAAAATCAGGCTCATAAACACATGACAGTGTCCTCATCCGCCTTATTCACCAGGTCTGGCACCGTGTGACTTCAGGCTCTTCCCCAAAGTTAAAGTGGCCATGACAGGGAAAGGTTTTGAATTGATTCAGGACAATGAGGCAGCCAGGACAGGGCGACGAAAGACTCTCAAGAAAGAGGACTCCAGAGCTGCTTCCGAAAGTGGCAAGAACAATGGGGTATATCTGAAGAGATGGGATATTTTGAAGGTGATTAATGGCAATGTGTCTTTTGCTGTAATAACTGATTTCATTTAACACTCATCATAGTTTTTGATCCTACCTCGGGATGAATTGCATGTTTGCCATCCTATATCATCTATATACCATACAGACTTATTTATAACTAGATTATTAGAAAAGCAAGATATTTGCATCTATAAAAGGGAGGACACCTCTTTATTTTTAACCTCTTTTATTTTTGTTTCACGCTTTTTTATACTTTATCATGTCTGAATGGAAGCTGACTTATGCGTGTTATTATATTTTAATATCAGAAATTTTCTTCCCTGTAAAATGTTGGGGTGGCACAACAGACATTTCTCTTTTAATTGATACCACAAAATATGAATAATTCCCAAACACACACTTTCTTGAGAGCTTAATGGTCTAAGTGGAATCAAATTATTTTGTTTAATGATAAAAAAGCCATTCTGCCAAACAGTTCTATAAATGTTGGAATTACAAAAGATAATTGAATCTCTATTATCCTGCCTAGCATTCTTATTTAAATTTATATAAACATTTGTTGGTTCTAAAAGAATAAAATGTTCTTCCTAAAGTTATCTAGCTAACACACTCTCTTAATATTCATACGAACTATGTCTATTTTCCTACTGATTTAAATATTTGAAATATAACAATAACTTTTGCACACAAAATTAACAGCTTTCAATTATCATTCATTTTTGTGCTATTTTATCCTGGAACAATAAATATATGTGTGTTCACCAACTGATTGAAATAATTTCAACAATTTACAAAAGGAGATTTTTTCCAGCTCAAGCAACTTCTAAGACACTTACCTACATTTGAAAATGAAACCTCTGATATTAACAATAAATCCAAATGACCTGGTTTGCTCATATTCTCAAGTCTAGTCACACTGGTTAAATATGATGTCCTTTCTTGATCACAGGGTTATTGGTATTTGACAATTTTAGATGTGTCAAAAATGACACCAAAGCTAGGCGTGGTGGCGCACGCCTTTAATCCCAGCACCAGGGAGGCTGAGGTAGGAGGAGTGTTTTAAGTTTGAGGCAGGCTTGGACTACAGCGTGAGTGCAAGGCCAGCCTGAACTGCATAATGTGACTTGTCTCAAAAAACTAGGACTGGGTGTTTGGCTCAGTGGCTTAAGTGCCTGCCTGACAGGCGCGAGGTTGTGAGTTCGATCCTTGGTGCCACACAAAATAAATAAATAAAGACACCAAATTAGGTGCTCAACTATTTGAACTTCCAAAGGCCAGAACTCAAGGGCCATGGCTTGAATGTTTTGTGTCCCCAAAGTTCCATTGTGACTAAGGACTGGGTCCCCTGCATGACTTTGTCCAGCATCCTTGGGAGGTGGAACCCCAGAGGAGGTCCTTCGGTCACTGAGAATGTTAAGTAGTCTGCATGTGGCCTTTTGAGCTCTCCCCAGAGGGTTACCATGAAAGCAGGCAGTGCACTCTACTCGTCCCCCTGTGCATGTTCCAAATGTGACCCCTCACACTGACATACACCTCTACTATTGTCATCCGCCGTTCACCGTGGGGTCCTCACCAAACTGAGCTGATGCAAATGCCATGCTCTTGGGCCTCCTAAACCATAAACTAATGAAACCTTTTCACTTCATAAAGTTAATCACCTTGAGTGTTTCATTATATTAACCCAAAGCTGGCAAATATACCACGTTGATTAGAAGAACCTGGTGGAGCTGGAAGGCTGAAACTTGAGCAATACTGACTTAGGATGGTTCTTATGTAGACTGGGGTGTCTTTCAAAGTAGGCGCCATCAGGGATTGGCTTCCCAGCACCACAGCTCAGCTCTGGATTCCATCACCAAACCTTTCAAGAATACCTACTACGTGCCCTAGCACATAGCATGGATCCAGGGGTGAAAGGGTAGAGATTGGTTGCAGAGAGAGAAGTAACTAGTTAGTTCCACTATAATATATCATTAGATCGGACTGCAAAAGTGGGTCAAATCACTGGCCTACCTGTGTCCACTCTATAACTTTGCCCTGTAACTTGGTCTTCTCCTCCCACGCGGACTCTGGACTGGCCTAGGAAATCCTTTTGCCCAGTAAAATAAATAAGGTAAAAACGATATTGTGTCAAATATCAGCATAGATCGCCAGGGGCATTTGCACTTTTGCTGCCTCTGGGATGTCTGATCCAAAGGGCTCACATGAGGTCCCACCACACACACCCCCATTACCATACTTGGGACCAAGCCTCCAACACACAGATATTTGGGGGACAAAGCACATCTAAAAGCCACAGCATCCAAGGACCAGAGAGGCCAACTGAAAAGTTGGGGGTGAGCTGGGCTCATACAACAGCACTAACTTCAGCTCAGGAGTCAAATCGGCCAGGGTTCAAATCCATGCTCTTAGCTCCTCATGGTTGGCCTTAGGCCAGTGACTTGCCATGTCTGGGTATCAGCATCCTTGTCTGATGAAAATGATGGGCCCTTATCACCCACGGTGTTGTCAGGACTGATGTGTTATACATGAACACCTGGAGTGAATGCTTCAATGCTGTGTAGTTCAATACCACTGATTAACTGCTAATCTTGGGGAACATCATTCCCACATGGAGATGAATTGGGTGCCTTCTATAAGAACTTTTGACTGTAACACCTTTTACCCCTCTTTTACTAGTGGTTGGAGCTTCCCTGCCCAACGTGGCGGGTTCTCAGAAGGCATATCTTTCTCTTCCTGGAGTCTATGCAGGTCACACGCCACTCACCAGGAAGGCAGGCTAGTTGTCTTCTGGTTCGAACCTCCCTGATCCAACGTTGTATAGTATTCTTATTTACATTTGGGAACACTAAAAAGTCTTATAATTTTCCAAGTCCTACAGTTAATAAAGTTCTTAAGCTGATCCTGATTTTCAAGCATTCTTATGGTCAGTCTTCCATTCACTTCACAAATAGGCCTTGAGCATTTACTGCTGGCAGGTATTTGGCCTTCGTTAAATAATTCGGTCATGATGGTAGTGCACATATGATGGAATTAGCACTCTTATGAGATACCATGAGGTCGATCGATCCTTCCCTTCCTTCCTTTGCTTTGCCATGTGAGGATACAAAGAGAAGGCTTCTTTCTGCAGAATAACAAGGAGCCAGCACTAGACACTAGAGGGGCCATTACCTTACTCTTGGACTTTGTGGTCTGCAGAACTGTGAGCGGTGAATGCTTGTTGTTTGAACCACCGTATCTATGCTATTTTTGTTATATCAACCTAAACTAAGGCATGTCCCTTCAACATCTCCTAAATCACGTGGCCCACCTACCTGTAAGAGTGACTGGGAAATGCAATCTGTCTGAGCAGCATGACGTTAACTACAATGCCGTCATTTTAAAGGAATGGGAAAACAAATTTTGGAAGACAATGGTATCTACCACATAGACTAGCCTCATGATAGTATAGACAACTAAGCTGGTAAAAATATTATAGCAGTCAGACAGGGTAGACCCCCAGGGGAGATAATACAGAGGATGAAAACATACTATAACTGTGGTCAGAGGCACATCTGTTGAAGACCAGACCTCAAGATAAAGACAAAATAACCAGACTAGCACACTACCTCAAGAGATATACAATAAATTAATATCAGTCACCTCGGTGGGTGAGTAATACCGCCTGATTCATCTCTTCCTGAAAAGGTCCTTGTTCTTTCCATGTACACTTGCTATGTGACCTGCTTCCCCATTGAAAATCAATATTACCTAAGTGGCTAAACTTGTAATCTTATCAGTTTATCTTAGTTTTGTCCCACATTGTACCCACCTCATAATTTTGTATCCACCTTGTGATTTTGATTTATAAAACTTCATCTACAGCCAGGCATGGTGGCACATGCCTGTAATCCCAGCACTTGGGGGGCTGAGGTGGGAAGATCGTTGCTAGTTTGAGACCAGCCTGGGCTACAAAGTGAGCTCAAGGCCAGCCTAAACTGCATAGTCAGACCATATCTCAAAAAGACCAAAAAAAAAAATTCATCTACAAAGTGAGCCCTGTAGCAACTCATTTTTCAGGCTCCCTCCTGTCTCTCTGGAGTTCTCGCTCTCTCAATAAATATTTCCTCCCCTAGATGACAATGTGCAATGCAGCAAATATGGGGGATTTCCTTCTATGTTGTCTTTGAGGCCCAATATTTTTCTCACTGTTTTGCTTTATTCAACATTATGTTTTGACTGGTTTTATTCTGCTTTGTTTATGGTTTAATTTTGCTATACCTGATGAAATGGACAACTATTGTGATGATAACAAGACACAATATAGTAGCTATTGTTTTCCTAGAATCCTACTTTGAAGTTCTGTACCAATTCCACTGCTTTGTTTTGATTGACTTTGTTCTGTTTTGTTTTGTTGGATTTTACTATCTTTAAAATAAACTTTAAAAAAAATATTTCTTCCCCTTAACCTTCATTGTTCCTTAGAATTGATTCTTTGGTTTTGGGAACATGAACTCAGAATATCTGACATCTAGCAGGTTGGGAGTTACATTTATTTTCCCTATGTCATTTGGAGGTCCCACTGAGATAATTGCAAGGAAAAAAGGGTTTGCTTTAGTTTCATGGATTCTGGATAGTGACTCATTAAGGTAATCAGAAATTGTCCTTATTTGTCAATTGCTTATGCCTTGAATTTTTATGCCTTATCAATTTTATGCATTGTTTTTATGTTAAAATAGTGATAAATTTAAGTGAGAACATGGGAAAATTATGATACTTCTTCAGTGGGACATTTTAATTTTGTAGGAGAGACCTTGTACTCCTGTTTTGTATATGCTACATTTGGCCTTACTAGCTGCTGTATTTATTGGTGCTCCTTGCTTGACCTGTTTGACGTATTAGACAACAGTACTACAGAAAAGTAATGTTAAGAGTGTTCCCTAATGAACTTTGATACTAACCAAAATGTAATTTTGTGAAATGTGGTAAAGTGGGTCTTTTTATGAAATCTAGTTTACATTTAGGAAACACATATACCTATTAATAAATCTCAGGACTCTAGTTGCCAGTTAAAAGGCAATAGACTGGCAACTGTTCCTAAAACTTGGAGAACAGGTTTCACAGGGATGGTTTGGCCTGATCACCCCCACACTCTAGAGGCCTGCTCTGCCTTACTCTCCTTTTGGGCCTGTTGAGGAGGCAGTCTTAGCTCTCAAGATTCCCCATTCTTACCCTTCCAGGATGAGGATGATAACCCACCAGCAGGCTGAGTCAATAACTCACCATGAGCATGAGAAGAAAAGAGCCTTTCTCTGATCTCATTTCTTATCTTTTCTTGTCACTTTTACTTTCCTTTTTGGAGGTGTCTCTGCTAAAGATTAGAGAGGCAAGGACCCTGAACTGTCTCAACATTTCCCTCCTGTCCAACAACTAAGAACTTTTACATTGAGCCCATAAAAAATGAGCATTTGCTAATGCCAAAGACAGGGAAGTACCTTCACTAAGGTGTAAATTGTGGTTGCTGAACAATGGGTACAGGTTTTAACCTGTAAGTCTCATTACTGTAGCGCAGATATAGAGACATAGATTTTAAAGTAGATTTTGAGTAAAACTTAGCCTTGTCATGCTGCTAAGAAAGATCACCTTGGTAATTAGGTAGACAACACAAATGCTTTGGGAATGTCTTCACTCAAGGACCCAAGGCAGGACTTTTCTGAGCCATTACTTGCCCTTACCTAGCTCTGGAGGTGGTCTCTTTTACAAGCTAGGAAGTGTTTCAACCACTGCTAATTTGCCCTTTGATATTTTCCTTTACTTTCTTTCAAAGAATTGGAAAGCAGTTGTTCAGGTCACTTGATCATTGATTTAATTTTGCTAGCAGTGCTTCTTCTTCCTTCTCCTTCTTCCCCCTCCTCCTTCTTTTGGGACAGGGTTTCACTATGTAGTTTAGGATGGCTTTGAACTCACTTTGGACTCCAGGCTGGCCACGAACTCACAGCAATCCTCCTGCCTCTGCCTCCCAAGTGTTGGAATTACAGGCATGGGCCACCATGCTCGGCCTACTGCTTCTTTCGTTAAGCATGACTGTTACAGCTGGAATCAATTGTAGCTTATACTTTTAGGAACACGTGCTGAAGTGAGGCATGTGAGCTTCTGGAGAAGGCAGGGACATGAGATGGTAAGGGTCGTTAGTCCAGCCTGACCTACCTTCTGGTCACTCTTCAGATAGCAGCCACCTACTCTGGAGCAGGTCACCTCAGGGCACTCCTTGAGAAGTTATAGAAACCAAGTAGGGTTTAAAAGGGGTGCCCATTTTCCTCTTGTGTTTCAGATGGGGAACTCAATGTCAAATTCTCTCACTCCTTTGGAATGTATTCTTAAGCACTGGAAATTGTTAGACCCTCATAAATTGAGAAAGAGTTGTTTAATATTTTTCTGCACCCATACATAGTCTGCCTATCCCCTATAGACAAAATGGAATGTAGAGGGAAGTATCGATTATGATACTATTTCACAATTAGAATCGTACTGTAGGAGAGCAAAAATGGTCAGAATTACCTTATATTCAGACTTTCTTTGCATTAAGAGATAATCCTTACTTGTGCTCAAAATATAAATGTAAGCCACAGGAAAATCAGACACCTCTGGTCCTTGAGGCACAGTTGAATATGTCTACTACTACTGAGCTTGAAGTTCCTTTCCCTTCTCCTTCAGACCCTAAGGGCAAGGTTTCCAAGGCAACTTTAATCAAAGCCTTACCACTATTACTGAGCCTGAGGTTCCCCTAAATTGCCCCCAGACTGTAAGGGCAAGGCTTCTAAACCAGCCATAACTAAAGCCACTACTGGGTTATATCCATCCATATCTGATTTTGTTTGAGCTCTTCAAGGGCAGTATCCCTTACAGGAGGTTAAAGGAGAATGCTGCACTACTTGCGACTTCGTCGTCAGTGTTTATTAGAGAAACAGACACAACACAAGCTTTACAAATATGTAAGAATTTACAAGACTGGTTTACAGTGGCCACCCACAGAGTCAGACAAGGAAGAGGGCAGAGGGTCTGTCTGTGCACTGGAGACCAAAGGATTCAGTCTAAGGTCTAGAGCTCACTGCATTATCTCATGTGAGTCTGTATCAGGAGGCCGAGGGGTCTGCGATGGAAGACTGAAAAGTCTACACCAGAAGACTGAAGGATTGGCGCTGGAAGCCAGAGTCTGCTCGGAAAGCCAGAAGATGACACCCAGGGTGAAGATGAAAACTGGAGCTCCTCCAAGAAAACAGAAGCAAATCTGTCCTTTTTCATTTCCCATTTATACCAGCCAGGTAATAAGCCGCCATTCAAGGGTGGGTCTTCCATACCCTAAGATATGGAATTGCTGAGCCAATTTAGTTAAGTTTATTTTACTCAAATTGACACAATCAGTCAACCATCACATTGTTCATGTGTCCTTTTCTCTCAGTGACTTCAACCAGATCAGAAAAGATTTGGGAAAGTTTTCGGACAACCCTAATAAGTACATTGAGGTCTTTAGAAGACTTACTTAGATCTATGAATTAGACTGGAAAGATGTAATGCCACTCCTAAATTAAACATTGACTTCAAAT
>RJWM01030406.1:0-23296 GCA_004363535.1 Dasyprocta punctata
TGGAGCAGGGCTGTGTAGGCTCAGAAGAGGAGGCGGGACAGGGGGCGAGTCTCAGTTTGGTTAGAGCTTGGCCTGGGAGCTGCTGCAAGTGGGGCGGAGAATTTACTTGAAGATCGGAGGATGAGGAGTGTGGAAGTAGAACCCCAGAGAATCCAATAGAAAGGAAAAAGCTAGAGACAAGAAAAAAATCAAGAGAGGGTGAGTCCCTGAGGATGCCGGGAGGGGATGCGGTGCTAGGCTCAGACGGACTGTGCGTCCCAGGCAGGGCAGACACAGCGTGCGTGGCATCCGTGCGTGTCTGGGTACCGGAAGACGTCATCACATGCAAGCAAAATTGGCCCCGGTGATGATTCGTGTCTTCTCTGTCTATAGGTTGTGAGGTTATTTACTGAAACTAAGTGCATAAGCAGAATGGTCTGGGAGGAAAAAGACCATTTAAAAAGCCACATCCAGGATCAGAGGAGAGCGGTCCCGGCAGGCTGGTGACCCTGGTGATGGCAGACACTCCTCTTGTAAAGGAACCAGCAGGCTCCGTGTGTGTTTCTTTTCTCATCCTCTCAGCATACCGGTGACAGTGTGGAGAAGCATTCATAAAGTCGGGGTTGGGGTGGGCAGGTGTGATGGGGGGATCTGGGCACAGATGACACCCGGAGCATAAAACTGGAAGTGAGACTGGGGGAGAGAGGAGATGGATTGGGGCCCGGCCAAGAGGCCGAGGTGAGGAAACCTCACTGAGAGCCGTAGCGAGGCCGGCAGGTGCCGGTGGAGCTGGTGCGCTGCGCTGGCCCAGCCCAAGCACAGCCCTCGGGTGACTCGGCTGGGTGCTGGGGCCCCGCGTGACTGTCTGTCCCTGGACCCTTGCTGCATGGTGGGCTGCAGCCTCTTCCCAGAGCTGCTTTCTGTTCCAGCTGGTTTGGGTCAGCACTCAGATCACCACGCTCACATGAATTCCAGTGGCGCTGGGTGTCACATCTGTCCTCCAGCCCCAGGTGGCCTTAGGGCAGAGCTGACCTCACGCACCGCTATACTCCTGCCACTTGGTTGATCTGCTAATCTCGAATGTGTGTTATTTTGGCATTTGTCTACTCATCTAAGTGTCTGATTCTCTCCCTTTTTGCTGTGTGAATGCCCATGGAGATGTCAAGCAGCTGGCCCGATAATTCTTTAAATGCCTCAGTGAGTTCTGATTTCCCCTTCCTCTCCTTCCGTGCCGATGGACAGACACCGTAGCGCACTCCCTCAGGAGGAGCAGAGGTGGCTTGGGCCTCACAACTCCTCCGTGTGCTGTGGGAAGCCACGGCTCTTTGCGGGGTCATCCTAGCTTCCTGGAGGAGAGGGGCGGAGGACATGGGCCTCGAGTGGGACATCAGGATACAGCAGAGGTGGAGAGGCAGAGGCAGGTCGGGACACTCATGCTCCAGCTTCTGCTGAGTTGCTAAGGTGCTGTCCTCAGTGCCACACAGAGAATGTCCTGAATCAGCGGCGGCTGGTGCCCTCACAGCTCTGGAAGTCTGAAGTTCTAAGCCCAGGAGTTAGGTGAGCTGCTTCCTCCTGAGGGTTCCGTGGCGCTCCTTTAGCTTCTGGTGACCATGACCAACCTTTGCAGCTCCTTAGCTTATGTCACCCGATCTCTGCCTCCGTCACTACGGTCTTCTCTGTGCGTCTCTGTGTCTTCACCCTGTCGTGCTGGACGGCAGGCCCCTTCCACTTCACTGTGGCCTCACCTTAGCTAATGACCTCTACTCGGGTCCTGTGTCCAGTGAAGGCCACACTCAGAGGAGCTGGACAATCGGACCCTCTCTGTGGGAATCCAAGTCGACCCGTAGCACTTCACTGACTGTGGGTTCCCGCAGTGCAAGGTGGCCAGCCCCCAGAGCTCAGGGCCAGTGTGGACGGTGCGTGCTCTTGTTCTGGGTGCAGGTGGCCAGTGGGGGCTGCCGCCCCTGTTTCAGCGTTCCCTTCAGCTCAGTGTCCCCATGGCCATCTGGGCCTCTAAGGCCCCCAAATGACGATATTGAATGTTGCAACCTGACCCGGTCATACTGGAGATGCTTGGTGATTTGGAAACAGAACTAAGTTGACTTAAAGAAATTGCAGAAATGTAGTGCTTTTTGTCACTTTTATTTATAGTCATACCTCCCATGAATACAGCTTTTTGGAAGCCAGGGATGAAACTCTTAAGCTCCCGTGAGAAGTACTTAACACAGCCAAAGAAATGCATAGAAATCGATGTGCCTGTCTGTGTGTTTTCCGGTCTTTTTGTTGGTAATGAGATATTTTCCAATTCATAATATGTCACTATTGATATTTTACAGGCTACATTTGATTGATTATTCCACAATGCCTTCTATGTATTTTCTCAGTAAAAGGCTTTTGCCTGTACTGTGCTTCTGCGGACTTCACGGAGACTGTGGTTAGGGGTGCAGGTAGCTTTCCTTTCCACGGTGAACCCACGCCCTATGCCACAAGTTATGATTCCTCATCTCTAACCACCACTTCCTGGCCTTCTTCTGCAGCCCCACCAATTCCTGTGTCCCCCGAAGTCACGGAGGCTTCATTCCTGGGGCAGCAAGACTTCTATGACAAACCAACTCAGAGAATAGACCTAAAGGGACTCCTGGATTCATTTAGTTTTCCAGTTTCTTGAGTATGTGTTAGCAATATACCACATAAATTCTATTTAGATTGTCTCCTGGGGAGTTTAATTAGCTCTGGTTCCTCTTTAGTTTCCTTTGATAGTCGATAATGCTTTTCTGTGTCCTCAGTGTTTTGTTCTTAATTATGATGACAATGATGATAACAAAACAACTAATTTCTCGGAGCCTTTTTAGAAGTAAATACTCTGGTTTCACATCAGATCACACAAATCTTTCACCTCTTGCAAGTAAATATACTGAGTCTTTTTATAAGTACCTGACTCGCACCTCATCACGAGCATCCCTGAGCTCAGGCGTCCTATGTGAGCACTGTGTTTTTGATTTCACAGGTGAAGAAGTAGAGACTCAAAACGATTTAGTCATCACCCCTTGGGTCACCTAAGGGAGAAACAGTACATCTATTACATAGACTCCGGAGCGTGGTTCCAGTGAGAGCGCTCCTCACCTTTAACCCTTGTTTGCTCATGAGCTATAGTTACCTGGTTTCCCTGGCCCCTCTAATTCCACAGAAAGTCAGACATCATTTTACCCCCGCCACACACTCTGTTATCCCGTGTCCCTAAACTTCTCCCACTGTGTTTGGTCACCACATACTAAGGAGCGAAGGGAGAAGGTCGCCTTGCTCTCCCCTCCTGAAGATCACCTTCTGTCACTCCTGGGCTGATTCCAATAAAATGAAGGAACACAGCTCTGGCTTCTCCCCACACCAACATCTCTGGCTGTGCTTTGGAGCCCAGTGACTTCTGTCATGTCCTTCGCTAGTCATCAGTTTCAGAAACTCAAACCTTAGACCTCCCGTGATCCCTCTCTTCCCACCTGCACAGTCAGTAGTCAGTGAGCTAACAAGAACAATTGGCTCCATCCTGGAATCCAGCTCTTCTCATTCCCTTCTGTCCCCACCACAAAGCGAACCCCCTCTCCATAGTCATCTGGGTGGGCTTCACTGGTCCACGAGTAGCCAAGGCTGCTGTACCAAAGCACTGGGGGCTGGCAGGGGCTCACAGAAGAAAGGTATTCCTCAACTCTGGGGACCAGAAGTCTGACATGGAGATTTCACACGGCTGGTTCCTCCCAAAGTCTCTCTTCTTGGCAGGTAGGTGGACTTCTACTCCTTGTGCATCCATGCAAGCTTCCCTCTGTGCATTCGTGTGTCTGTGCATCTCTTCTCTCTGTAAAAACACCAGGCTTTTCAAGGGAGGCCTACCCAAATGAGGTCACTTAAACATAATTACCTTTTGAAAGCTCAATGCCAAATGCAATCCGAATGCATTCTGAAATACGCAGAGTTAGGACTTCAGCATATAAACTTGCAGGGGGCGCAATTCAGCCCATACAAACTGGCTTCTTCTCCTGCCACCATGGTCTCTTCTTAAAACTCTGTCTCCATCTCATTACTTTAGCAGCTTTACCTCACACTTGGAGTAAAATCCAAGGTCACTGCCATGGTCTTCGCAGTTCATTCCACAGCCTTATTTTGGTTGTGAGATCGCCAAGTTGACTGGCAGAACTCGGACTCCGGAGTCTTTTTGCCTATGGCTCAATGCTGTTTCCTGCACTCGAGAGATACAGCCTCAAGAAGGATTATTTCATTCATCTGGACCTCAGTTTCATCACCTGGAAATGGAGATGATAATTTCTGGATTCTAGATAAAATGTAATATGGCAGATACAGAGCTTGGCCTGGATCTTTGACTTTTGGAAATTCTATAAGTGTTAGAAATTCATAATTTTTCTACAACCAATCACTCCTTTTCTGGAATGTGCAAAAGCTTCTAAATAGTCTCTAAACTCTTTCCATTCTTTCTCATACACTGGCTTTCCAAATTTACTTTCCCCTAACCTGATACGATCTCATCAACAGTTCATCTGCAGTGTGTGTATCATAAATGTTATATCCCTATTTCCAAAAATAAGAATGCTTGAAATTTTAGAAAAGTCCTACATAGCCATTTCTATCCCTTCATAGCTCTTTCCTCAGGGTTAGGAATTTTCCCAGTTGCTGTGCACACCTCACACACTCACGATGGCATCCAGTCAGGAGCGCCCCTCCTCGCTTAGGGGCTCATCTTTTCTACAAAACTGGACTTTTCTAGGAATCCTCCAGTAAACTCCCAGGTCAGGGTGCCTTCACTGCGTTCCCTTGGTAATTGATGTCAACTTCCCTGAACAGTCTCCATTTCATGAAGAACAGACCAGGTCAGTGGAACAGATCAGATCTTAATCTTAGAGTTTAAGTCAATAAAAATGATATCTATTGGCTATATTTTTATTTTGATATAATAATAATATCAATACAGTATATATTCAAGGTTTCAAATATAATCATGGGAAAGAACAAAACTCTTCTACCACAGCTGTCTCACTAGAACCATGGAAATCTCCCAAATGCTTCTTCTGAGACTCACGTCCGCATGTCGTGCTGTCTGTGCAGCCTCCTCTGTTTACCAGTGCTGTGCATCTCTTTTTCTTGCGTCCCCTCTCTCCCATTCCCTATGCATCATATAACCATAACACAACTTAGAGAATGTTGCTGCTTATCTTTGCCATTTAGAGTAACATATGATTCCATTTCAACTGTCACCCAATAAAAGTAGTCTCTAGATTCCTTCCCCCTTCAGAGGAGAAGGTAACATCAGCACCTTCTTTTTTGCCTCCTTTGTGCCACTACTACCTCTCCCCTTAGGTTATTCTCACTGGAATAAGGCTGACATTGAGAACAGGTGTGCACCATTTTATAATCCCATTGCACAATTTCTCCCTCATTTGAAACTGTGAACTGAAGCTGAATATGCATTTGGTATTATGAAGTAAATAAATATTATTCATTACAAGCCTCATCATATTGTATGATTGCCTTTTCTTTTTTGTACAAACGTCTTCTCTGGAAGTCTTAATTGTTATTTCACTATACTAGTTATTTTGAAGTAGCTGTATGTTTCTAAGCAGTGGATTATGACACCTATGGTATCGAGTCCCGTTTCTCTAGAAGCCTCTTCCCTCTGTGCTCGCTGGCGTCCATACTGAGAACCGAGCAGAGGGTGCTTTCCGAGTCCTCTGCTGTGTCCCCTGTGGCCTCCCTCACTGCTTCCCCACATAGTTCCACTCTGTCCATCACCTCTATGGGAAGTGGGAACATGCTACTTTGCTGCTCAGCACCCGTCCTTTTACTAAAACCGATGCCCAAGCTTTCTCCAGAAAAGCACCCACTCTGCACCCAAGCTGTGTGGTTCTGGTGCTTCCCTGTTACCAGCGTTGCTCAGAATATGGGCCTATTCTGACAACGTGGAGAGGCTTAGGACGGTCAGAATGGGACATCTTGTCTACCTGATAGAACACTCCCTCTGTAGCAGATGCCACTTCGTAGATATTCACCTGAGACATGCTTCTGCTTATTCTTTTTAAATGCTTTTAACATGCCACTCAGTAACTATAAGAAATATGATATTTTTAAAGCTACTAAGGAAGTCTAATTCTCTGACTATATGTTGAGTTGGGATATAGAACACTGATCTTATCTTTTCTTTCAGGGTCGCCGTTACAGTCGGAGTAGGAATCAGGGGCCAGACCCTCCGCGTCATTGCTCCTGTGCACATGCTAGACAGGCAGATGTGGCACCTTCCGAGCTTCTCAGGACTTAACCTTTCGGCCTGCAAGTCTGGCCTCATTATATCAACTCACGCCTTTTGGTATACTAATACTCATGCCTCTTTGCAAACATTAGGCTTCTCTGAATCATAAATTTGAATAAATTTATAAGTAAAACTGTGCACGTGAAAATGTGTCATTTTTGGATTGGGTCTTTAAATTTGGGGTGCCTGATTTTTTTCAATTCTCTATAGGTTCTAGATAAGAGTGCTTTGTCTGAGGGACTGTTGGCAAAAACATTTTCCCAATCTGTGGGTTTTCTTTTCATGCTGTTGGTGATTTCTGTATCTGGTAGCCTGAGCAATTACTTTGAGGATAACAATATGCAATATAGCAACAATTGTTAAATTCATATCATCTTGTTTTGAAATCCTACATCACTATTGCTTTTTGTGGTTGTTGTTGTTGTCATTTTGTTGTTGCTGCTGTTGTTTTTTAATTTTTCGTTTGCTTCTTGATTGCTCTGTTTTTCTCTTTAAAATAAAAAAGTGTTATTAATATAATTTAAATAATTTGATTTCTTTTTCAGTACTGGGAATCAAATCCAAAGGCACTCTACCATTGAGGTACATCACCAGCACTTTTTAAACATTTTTATTGTGAGGCAGGGTCTTGCTCAGTTGCCCAGACTGGACTCAAACTTGTGACCCTCCTGTTTCAGCCTCCCTAACAGCTGGGATTACCAGCTTTGAGAACTACTAACCTAAAATACTAAGCAGATTTTTTTTTCCTGCAAAAGTTCTCAGAACTTTCGTACACTAAACTACACTGTCTATGTCAAATCTTTGTCCCCAGTTGCACTGAGGGGTGCTTCTCAGGGCAGGCCTAGGAGAGGCTGTTCTCAGCCCTATCTCTTGGAGCATCTTCCCATGTACCTGGATTCAGTGCTTGGAATTTCTTCCTCTATTGGTTTTCTGTTGCTGTGTAGTAAATTCCCACAAACTGGGCAGTGTGAGAAATGGGCTTGAGTCACTCACGTTAGTCTCCCTGTGTTAGATGTCTGTGTTCACTGCTTGGCTTCTCTGAAGGCTGGGATCAAGCCCTCTCTGGGGCTGCAGTATTGCCCAAAAGTGGGAAGCAGAGGAAAGATCAAAGTTCGGGGGGTCCTGAAACTGAGGCCCCTGGTTGCTGCTGATCCCCAGACGTGGTCCGTCAGTTCCAGGGGACAGTCACCCTTTCTCTGCCACGAGGGCTCCCAGCACACAACTCACAACTCACAGCCTCCTCCTTCCGCGTTGGTGTGGGAATGAAGAACCAAACAAGATGCCTTCTACCGTCTCAGGTAAACTGAACCACAGCCGCTCACACAGGCGCATACCCACCCCTGCCTTGACTCTATCCCATGGCTGGAAGGAAGCCAGGGAACTCAGCCCCGACACACTGACACATTCAAAAGAAGGGATTTCCTAGGACAGCAAACACCAGGACCAGGGCACAGAGATCGCAGCAGCTCCATTGTGGGTCTGTCTGCCGCACTTCCCTTGCTTGAATGGCCTTTTGTTTCTCCCCACTTGCTTAGGGGAAATGATTAGTTTTATGAATGTGATGTGGGCCAAAGTATTAGGTTCTCTGCCACCTGGTTCCTTCAGAGAAGAATACGAATGGAACTATTACATCATAGCCAATTCAATAAACTATAGTATTTTTTAAAATTTCTCTTTGATTGTGTCCTATTTACTTCTCTTAACTGCCTCAAATTTTATGCTTCAGCTGTAGAGGCAAAGAAAAAAGAAAGTACTAAAAAGGCATGAGACTTGTGGCAGTGCTAGAACTGGGACTGAAGATGTGCTGGAAAAATTTAGGATGAATAAGCTTTTGCAGCACTCAGCAAAAATAACTCACCAGTGGGAACGAAAGGTTTTCCTAATGCCCTGCTGGTGTTTCTTCTGCGGAACCCATAACAGCAGCTAGCAGAAGCCCAGCTTTCTTTTCCATGTTTCTACGTATCATCCAGCGCGACACAATCTGAGAACACCCTCTTAATTTCAAGGACAGCTTCCCTCAAGCTGTTCTGTTTCTAAGTGACTTCACCCCCACCATCATTTGCTATTGCTCAGGAAGCACAATTTTTAATGCTAAGCAAATATAACTGTTTAGGTGAATCAATTGCCAAACATGCACAGAGAGCGTGCCGAAGCCAGACACATAGGGCTCGGGCTCTTTATGCTTCTGCGACATCTCTGCTACGTCTCCCCTCATTAGCATAGATTATTAACAGTTGATTGGAACTTGAAAGCAGCATCTGTTTTAAAAGCCATCCAACTCACAACATCCCAGAGTCTCCTACTTTACAAATACTCTCTTCACTAATTTGCTTTCTTGCCATTCCAACATGTGTCCCTTCTGATTTGAGTAACCTGGAACAAAGTGGCCCATTAGGCTCAGCCTATTCTGTCTTTTGGATCACAAACTCAGAACACAACAGCATCCTTGGCTTTGCATCCAGAGGACAGAAACTGGTCTGCCAACATCTGCTAATACTGCTCTCTCCCTCTCCTGCTAGGCTGCTCATTAGTCTCTAGATAGAACAAGGAAAGTAAAGATGTTTCATTGTCTTCATAAATATATTTTAACCTGTGCTTCCTAACACACTGCTTTCTACTGGGTACTGCCCCAAGAAATGTTTTAATATAAAACAATCATGATGCTCATCACAAGCCTGTAATGCAAATATCTTTATGCTATAGATAAACGAACCGTGTCTTCAATAAGATGAAAAACTAACTTGATGCCAAAAGTCTACTAAGGTCATGTCTGCCTGACTCCAAAGTTTTCGTTATTTCCAGTAGATCTCCACTGTATTCAAACTTAATTTGCATTAATGCATTATGTGTTTTCAAGACAATGATGAAAGCCGTCTATTGAAATCATAGTAGACCACATAATGTTAAATATAAAAGTAGCAATATAAGGATTTATTTTTTAGCCAGGCATGGTGGCACACGCCTTTAATCTTGGCACATGCCTTTAATCCCAGCACTCGGGAGGCTGAGGTAGGTGGAGTGTTGTGAGTTTGAGGCTGGCTTGGGCTACAATGTGAGCAAGGCCAGCCTGAACTACATAGTGCGACCCTGCCTCAAAAAAAATAGGGCTGGGAGTTTGGCTCAGTGGCTTAAGCACCTGCCTGGCAGGCACATGGTTGTGAGTTCAATCCCTGATACCACAAAAAAAAAAAAAAAAAATTATCCAGCATCCAAATCTTTAGGAAGAAGACATCATAGATTCCGGAGTGACCTCTTATCCAGCAACAGCCAATCAGGAAAGTTGCTGCAGTCACTTTGATTCAACATAACAAAGCTATCTGAAAGCACGTGTCTACTTCCTGGACCCAGACCCAGTTGACACTGAATATCTTAATTAATAGCCAATCACATGGATGGTAGGTCACAGGCTGCATTGCTAACTTTGTAGGCGTTGTTTCTATAAATGGAAAAATAGGCTTTGTTGAATTCAACAGTTATAGACTGGGGTTACAGATTAGTCTTAGAAACCAATCAGACAATGCCCGAACCTGCACAGAAAAGTAAGGAGGAAAATGGTACCGATCTAGTGCTCTTCCTTGAAAATAACCAAGTATTTGACCTCCTTTTTAGCTGAAATTAACATTGATCCCGTTAACAAAATAACATTGTTATGAGTTGAGCTGTATTTCCCCCACCACAAGGAAGACACGTGAACTAAGTTCCTAATCCTTAGCCAGTCCTATTACGAAATTGTGAATTTTTCGCGACCCCTGGTTAAGATGAGGCCAGGACCTTGTAAGGAGAGGGGCGGCAGTGCGCGAGGAGGCCGCTAGGCGGCGCTGCGGAGGCGGCTGGCGCGCAGGTGCAGGCGGGGTGCAGGCAGGACTGGAGGGATGGACCAGAGATCGCCTCCTGCACCCGGGCTTGGGGATGTAGCCTCTCCACCCCTGAGAGATGGCACGTCTGATATTATTTTAAAAATATTTAATTTAGGGAAGCCCCAGGAAAGACAGATTTATCTATGTGAGATGGGGGAGGGGAGGTAGATTTTCCCTTTCTGAAAAATCAAAAGAGTCAGAATGTGGAATTAAAAAACAAAGCAATATTTTCTTCTGTGAAGAGCAACTAAAAACACTCTTGGGGTCGCACAGCGCCCTCTCCTGGGCACTGTCTTAATGACTCGACTCTCAACAGAAATGCTTTCCTTGCTTGAAAAAATAAAATAAAAATTTATGCCGCACCAGTTAACTTCAGGGCACGTATTAACTTTCTTGGGAAGAGAGCTATAGATGCAAATAACTACAATACAGAAAAGTTCCAGACTCTAGGACTGAAAAGAGAGAACAATTACAGTTCTCATAAAAAATTAAAAAACCATGGAAGGCATATTATTTCACTTTCAAAATACTCACATAAATCTCCAAACCTCTTGTTAAGTAGGCAACAAAGCATTTAATTGAAAGGGTATTTTACTGAAATAATTTCCAGTTGCTTCACACATCTAGGGATTTATATTCTGGGAAATGTATAGATACACAGTGTATAGAGAAAGAGAATATACTGTGCCTGTAATTAGTACCACTGCTTGTTAAACCACATCAACTGATGTTTACACCTAAGTGGCCTAATCTCATACTGCAGTCTTATGAAATAGCACAGGAAATAAAAGGCAACATACACGAATATCTAAATATTCTTAGTGCATTTAATAAGGCTACTTAATGAACACAAAAATACATGAATTTCCATACATGCATACATTTGTATACATATATTAATGACCATGTTAGTAATTATTTCTGGTTTACTTGGACTTTTAGGAGATATGCATATGAGGAAATACTTTCGGTATTGACCTATCCAACTACTATTCAATGCGGTGAAAGAATTAAAAACAAACAACAACAACAACCAAAAACAAAAACAAACAAACAAAAAAAAACAACGTATTTTTGAAGGATGTTTGCAGCTTTTTAAAAACTCTGTGCTGGAGATAAAACCCAGAGCCTGATCAGCATTTCAGCACTTGCTCTACTACTGAGCCACAACCTTAGCCCAGGTTTGGAGCTTTTTGACTGAATATACTATTCACTTGTGTGGTGAAAAGAACCTTGTGATTTTTACATCATTTTCTGCTATCCCAAACACAAGTCCCACATGAATGTGACCCAGCTTATGATGAGTGCTACACTCCTATCCACTGTGCCAGTAAGACTTCATATTTTGATGGAAAATCAATTCAAACATATAAAAAGGATTCACCTCCCTGGGATGGGTTGGCATCTATTTGTCAGACTTTCTAAAGGAAAGGAACTGCAAAGTGTTCGACTCTCCTGACTGACAGGATGCAAGAGATCCTGCTAAAAGTCGTATTTGTGTTGAGACAACTTCTCTCCCATCTGGGGCCGATCCCCCTGCTGTGAAATGTGGGGCGCACTTCCAGCCACCCCATCTTCCTCCTGCTGTGGTCTGAGAGGGCAGTAGGGACAGCAGAAAGTCAAAGGCTGAGTTCCTGATGGCTCTGTGGGACCGTGCAGCTAGGCGTGGAACAGCCAACACCTTCTTCTCTACAAAGCTAGAAGTGTCTGTGTTACCACCGTCACAGGCAGGCTTTTAAAAATCACAACCAACTCACTTCCAGTTAGCAGAGCTTATTTGAGGATGTGCTTTCGGGGAGGACTGATGAGCAGAATGGAGAGACAGAGAGGGAGATGGGTGTGTGTGACATGCAGGTAATGATGGTAAGACTCCAAGACCCGGGAGATCATAAGAGGAGAAGATTCGGGTCCAGAGGTAGGAGGTTAACATTTGTTTTGATTTTACTTTTCCTTCGCTTACTGGGACAGAGATGACTGTTAGCTATGCAGAGCTGGAAGTGGATCCCACAGATGTCCAGGGCTGGAGGGGTGAACTTGGGAGCCGTAGGCATGGGGGTGATGCTTTATGTCGGCCGGGAGGGAACGTGGAAGGGAGGACTCCTCACTGGGAGCCGCTCCTAGGGCAAGCTGGAAATCTGGGAGATGACGCAAGGGAACCTTCCAGAGCCATCGAGGGAAGTAGTGAGAGTCTCTTGTCCCCAGGCAAGTGAGAGGGGCCCACTGGGTGTGGCGGGCATGGGGATTTATCCGCCAGAGCGATGGCACTGCAGGACCCTCGATTTCCTATATAGTTAGCTTTAGATAAGAGCTTGTGGCCTTGGTACGTGTGCTTTCATGTTGCTTTTGTTTTTATTTGTTTCCTTTGGTGCTGGGGATTGACACGGGAGCCTTGTGCCTGCACTAGGAACCCTCAGGAGCCCTCACAGCATTTATTCTAAATCAGGTCTGGGGGTGACGAACTCCCCCAGCTTGTCTTTGTCTGGGAAGCTTTCCTTGTTCTGAGAAAGTCTCTAGTTTGCTCTCATTTTACAGATCAGTTCTGGTAGAATTAGCATTTTTGATAGTTTTTATAAATCCCCCAATATATTTTTATATTTTTGTTTTCAAAAAATACATATTGGAAAATATTAAGGAAACCATTGTATGTTATTCTACATATGAGTATCCCTCTTCCAGGGCTTCTAATTCATTCCTGAGGATCCTGTTTCCCTGTGGGACCAATTTCCTTCTCTCTAAAATGTTTCCTTTCATAGCTTTGTAGTACACATCTAGTTTTTGCAAATTCCCTTAGTTGGGCTCTGGTTGAAATTGTTTTTGCTTCAATGTAATTATTGAAGGTATGTTCATTGCTAGGAAATTTTTGATGGTCGGATTCTTCATCTCTCCTAGAGTATTTTGCCTTGTACATAATCCATTGCTTGATTCTGGTTGGTTTCAGTATTTTTCTCTTTACTTGGACATATATGTGTGTGTATATATATATATATATATATATATATATGGCCATCACTCCTTTATATAGTCAACGTGGGGATCATCATTAGTAGAACAGATTGAAATCATACATGTTTTCATGTTAGCATGAACTTTCTGATATCTTAGCCAAAGATACACAACTTCAACCAAATATTGTGGGAAGATCAGACAAGCTTCAACCAGAGATCTAAAAACGACTGACCTAGAACTTCCAAAAGTGTCAAGGTGTTGGAGGCCACACTGACACATTGCTAAGCAAGCTTCAGAAATAATCCATCAGCTTTCTGACCCAGAACTAAGTGACTTGCTTGATAAGCTAGCAGCCAGCATGCAGAAACAGAGCTCTCCAAGCCGAAGGTCACGCAGAGGCCTCTGTAGCTGCCTGTGACACCGAGACATCTCTGAAGGCCAGACAACACTGCAGCTGGGGAACTGATTTCCACTCAGATTTCCAGCGCAATAGCTGCCCACCCTGCAGATAGAACAATTCTCTCAGTAAGCAAAGACTTCCGGCTTGGAACGTCTTTGATCCTTTTTCACAAGGCCTTGCTCGCTTTCATGCCCTTTTACCTCAGATATCCTCTGCTTTTTTCTGTGCAACCCCTAATACGATGTACTCAGTAAACAGTGGCAACTCAGAGATGTCTTTGTTTTAGCCGCAAGAGCTCTGGCCTTCCCGGGCCCCCGTATACCATATTACTTTTGTCTATTGTCTTTTATCCTTTACCATACACTCACCCAGAAGATCGGGAGACCGCCCAGCTCTGGACAGAACTGCCCTAGACTAAAAGAGACAAAGGAGAGGCGGCCTCTCACGATTACACGTCATGCCAGTTAAGTGACTTAAACTCATTTGCCTGTGTAAGGTTATTTTCAGGAAAGCGGCAGTAAGTTTCAGCATCAGCTTGCTGGTTTTAAAGATTGTGCTGAAGAGATGAAGGACTCGGGTCTGGGTCGACAGTGGTCAGAGATGAGTCGCAGCATGACAACAAATGCTTCAGGAAAACAGGAAGTCTACTAAGCTATTTCTGTAATTATTCTGTCATAGATAATCAAAAACATTTTCTACAATACAAAAATAAATTTTACTAAGGTGACTGGAAATCTACATTGAAGGGTTTATGTAGCTAGAAATTCTTCCCAGATATTATGTTCACAAGTAATTACACCACAAATTTGGGTGTATTCTCAGCATTTTGACTAGTTAACAGGAGACCTGGATTTCTTTTCTTTTTTATTGGAGGATAAAATAAGAATTTTGTTTCGCTTATTCATTGGGTAATAGAAATGTATAATTTTCATTGTGTCTTCTAAAATATTAGGTACTGTTTTGCATTTGCTAAAAATCTGTTTTCTTATATTCTTTCGTAGTACTTTTATTCCATAGCTTTTCTTAGCTGTGGGACAATGCAATTTTGGGGTTCCTTTTGAACAGGTAGGTGACAGCTACGTAAATACCATGTTTGTGCTGCTGAGTAAAAGCTGTGGTGTTTGTTAGTTGCTAATGTGGTATAGAGGTGAGGTCACTTTGAATGATTATCTAATGCTAAGTAATATTAAAACAAATGTCATTTATTTCAAATCTCACCAAGCATAATTAAATTACCATTAACAAAGTCCTTGATCAAAGTAAATGTATACAGAAATGGACATATTCTATTAAGTGGTAATATGCTCGCATTAATCTGGGAATTGAATTTTAACCTTTATATAGATAGTTCCAGACAACCTGAATACAGGCTTACCAGTTTAACTTTTCCAAGTGTATTGTTCCACAACACGATTTATACTAACAGCATAGAGATTCTTCAATTTCTGTTCAGTGTGGTAGCTCACAAATGAGGCTGGGGTTCTGATAATAATCTCATTACTGTAGTGCATCATGGAAGTAGTTTAGAATTTCTGTGCATAAAACCCAGTAGACGTCATGATGATTTTTTATTTTGGCTTGTCCTCAGAAAGTAGGATAGTAGCCAAGATAGAATTTTATTCCCAGAATGTCCTTTCCACTTGCTTGCTGGATTGAACTTAGCATCAGACTCACTGAATACACGCATACTGCCAAATAGCGACTGGGGAAGCCAGCCGGCAGTGCTTCCTGTGTTAGAACAATTAAACCCACAAAACATACTTTAAAAATTACATCACTCGCCATTTTTTTTTCTGAAAATCATGTGAAACTTAGATAAAGTATCACTTAGAAATTAACTGTCTTCTTGCACAATGACATTTTCGGAATTGAGGGTGCAGCTCACCGGTAGAGCATTTGCCCTGTGTGTAGGTGAGTTAGCATTCAGTCACCAGCATTGCTTAAAAATGAAAATAACAAAACAAAAAAGGAAAAAGAATTTTTTAAAAAAGGAAACAATGGCATTTCATTTCATGGGATTGAAGAAATTTCATGGAGACTTCATGTGTAGATTTCAAGGAGAATTTTCTACCTCTTTGCAAATGACCACTGTTGACATTGTGTACCAGGTTTATAATGAGACATTCCTTAGGTTTATAAATCTGCATTGGTAGCACTGATGTTCTTTCTCCTGATACATTTCCTTGCAGAGAACAGTCATTTTCTCTAGGAGTTTGGGACAATGAATTTCAGTTGCTACATCACTGAGCACAAAAGTTATTTGGTTTCCTGCCAACAATAGATCAAAAATATAGGGTGATGCATGTGCTTGCCAGTAAGCTTCAAGCCATATGTCTGTAGTTTTAGCTAATTTATAAGCTTGTCAAAATAGAAGATAATGTCTATTATTCATCTTGACCAACATCTTGAACACCATGTTAGTATATTTCAATTAGTGTTGACTGAGTCTTGCAGTAATTCCATAGAAATGTGATATAGGTATACTTGATCGATCCCAAACCTGATTCTTCATTCTAAGACCAGATGTTTGACAAATGCAAATCGGAGGATGGAAAATTTCATAAATTCCCTAAATTTGAGGATTAAAGGGCACACATGGAGATACAGAGATGGTGTTCACTAAATTATGTTGCATTTCTACCATATTTTCAGTAAGTAAAAATGCGATTTCTTGTTATGAGTCAGGGCTAAGACTGAGTTCTGAACTATGCCATTTGTTCCTGCCTCCTCTTGTGCTCCAGGTGTGGGGTACAGAGAGTGTCAGGGGTCTCACAGCGGGGAGCCTGGCTTGCGACCGGGCACATCTGTTCAGTACTTGTAAGACCTTGAGCCATTTCCTTCCCCCCTTGAGACTTATACTTCCTCCAAAAAGTTAGTATTAAAAAAAAACCTCTCATGCAGGTTTGTTGTGAGAATGAGTAACGAATTACAAAAGGTACTTAGAGAGCAGAGCTAAGTCTCCTTTCCCCTCCTTTACTTCTAAGCAACATGGTCCGGTATTTGCGTTTCCCCCAAGAGGTCTCATTTTTTCATAGCTTTAGTCATTGCCGTTTTCTTGTAGGATGCCCATCAAGGTCAATACAAGTGTCCAAAAATTTAGTGTGTGCTATCAGATGGATGAATAACTTGTAGTTCCTACCTTACAATATGAATACAATCTAGAAAACTATTTTCTTCTATTAGGGAATATGCCCCCGGAACTAGGCAGCCAATGGCTAAATTCTAGGAATCTGCGCTGTGTTAAAGGAAATATGTATGCATACATTTTAAAATGGTCATGGATGATATTTTGGTTCACAAGCAAATTAATAATACATAGTTGAATAATTATATAATGCATACATATGAAACATTTTACATTACCTATTACAATTGGTGACATAAAGTATGGGTGCGATCTTGAGATGTTTCATGTCCAAGGGAGATTCTCACAGCAAACATGAGTCAATTATTCCCCTGGACTAAATTACACCTTATGAAGTCCTCAGAAATGTACCTGTAAGAGTGGTTACTGCTACATGAAATGCAAAGAGTCAACCCTTCTATCCATCTCATGGCTGGAGCCTGATAGAGACTTGGGACTTGCTGTTTTTAAAATCCTGGGATGAGGGTGTGAAGTAATGGAATGAAGTTTATTCCTGTGCTGCTTTGAGACCTTGAGTTGGTCACTATGTGTGCATATATATGTACTTGGGTAAACGCACACTCACATATACACAAAGCCACATGAGTGTCTAAAATCCCAGCCCTTTCTCCAGTTTCCCCTGCCTGTCTCCCCTGCTGGGAGGGAAGGCAGAGAGATTTGCACATCTACTTTGTGTCTCTGTGTTTATTTATTTATTTATTTATTTATTTATTTTTGCGGCACCAGGGATTGAACTCACAACCTTGCGCCGGCCAGGGCAGGTGCTTAAAGCACTGAGCCAAACTCCCAGCCCTGGTTTTTTGAGGTAGGGTCGCACTATGTAGCTCAGGCCGGCCTTACGCTCACGTTGTAGCCCTAGCGGGCCTCGAACTCACAAGGCTCCGCCTACCTCAGCCTCCCGAGTGCTGGGATTAAAGGCGTGCGCCACCATGCCCGGCTGTGTCCCTGTGTTTAATAGGGGTCATGACCCTTTTACTCTAAGTCTACTCCTTTGTCCTACGTCTTGCCGTCCCCCTGCCTGCCTCTGTGTCTTCTGTACCCCTGCACATGACTGCAGGGCTGATCTGTGCTTTACTGAACCCCTACTTGATTGTTAAGATGTCACTTTATCTATGACCCTTAACTTCTGCAGTCAGAACTAAATACTCCCAAAGTACCCTCAGCTTGTCATATTCTTGATGTAAACTTCTGTCTTTCTCCCAAGCTGAACACCAAAAATACATTTTGCACGTCTGTTCCCCAGAGCCCAACTTAGTCCCGGGTACACTCCCGAAAGCCTCGGAGGTAGCCGGCTACTGTCTCCTTACCTGAGTTCACGGACACTCACACAGCGGGCATGTTAGTGCTCACAAGGTGAAAGGCCTTAGGTATTGACTGTATCCTTTAGGGCTTTGTGCCCTTTCTTGTTTGGAAATTTGAATAAAATGAAAAAGAGGCTACATAGTGCGACCCTGCCTCAAAAAACCAGGTCCGGGAGTTTGGCTCAGTGCCTTAAGTGCCTGCCCTGGCAGGCGCGAGGTTGTGAGTTCAGTCCCCGGTGCCACAAAAAAAAAAAAAAAAAAAAAAGAAAAGAAAAAGAGGAAAAAACTGTGCAGCGCCACCTTTAAAAACGAAAAGACAGATTTGTTTGTTTAAATATCTGGGAATGATCTGAGTGTTTTGGGTGTGAATTCAGAAAGAAACATCATCCAGCATCTCCACCTCCCGCTCCCTTGGGTGCGAGCTGGTCCTCCTTCTCCAGGGTGAGCAGCTGGACTCCTAGGAAGCTGGAGCGGGAGCATCTCTGTGACGAGGGTGCAAAAGACACTGTGCCAGCGTCGTCATTGGCCTGCGGCACCACGAGAAACACCTCTTCACTTTACACTCACCTTGCAAGGAGCCCGAGGGAAAGATAAATAAGTTGGCTGTCTTGGTTACTTTTCCCTCCTTGCTCAGACAAAACACCTGACACCCAAAATTAGGGAAGGAAAGGTTTATTTAGCTTACAGTTTTTGGAGGTTTCAGCCCATAATCAGCTGACTTCAAGGCAGGGTGGCATGGCACAGGGGCAACACCTGAAGCCAGCAGCCAGAGCAAAAAATGCCAGAGTAAAAGGGGCAAGAGCAGGCCTCTTTTTCTCCCTTATATTGTACATAGGACACCTCCCTGCTCCAGGGTGGGTACAGCATTCACAAATCTCCTTGCCCTCCTTTGCACAGGATGAGGATATTTACAGTGTAAGACCCCTGGCTCCCTGCTGAGTCTCTCAGTTAAACTTCTGACCTTCTCAAATTGACACAATGAACAGGTAACAGCTTGTGCTCTACACCCCAGAATGCAGAGCTGCTGAGTTACTTAATTAAGCTTCTAGACTTCTCAAGTTGACACAATGTATAAACCATAACAGTTGGCCAAGTTTACAGATTTAAAAGGAGAGAGACCACATAAATGCAGGTATCCATTCTAGTTCTAACAATGTAAGTTTTTTGATTGACAGATGCTGGCACTAACAAAGGAGTAGAGATGTTTTAACCTCATGTTTTAATTAACATAACAATGACTGAATAGTTTCAGATGAAATATGAAGAGATTCTGAAAATTACTTTTTAAAAGCCTACACAAATTAAATAAAAAACTAGGTTTTTTTTATAAGGAGCTAGGAGAAACTGCAACAAAATCAATTAAATTTTAGATTCGAATTATGGTAAAATCTGTGAATATTTTATGTATATTATGATCATCAAAATGTGTTTTTTATATATTCAAAATTTGATTTCACTCTATCACATTTCATTCAAAATAAATGAAATTAAATCCAAGTACTTTGGCTTAACTTGCCTTTTGCATGTTGATAGAGTGAATGTTTCACTGTGATTTTCTTCAGGACTGAATCACCATCCACAGACTTTCAAGCTAACTTTGTTCTATTAGTTTTCATCTACTGAAAGCGTTTCAGACTTTTAGACTAGGGAGAAGGAAAAAAATACAGCAAATGTTAATCTCAGCTTCTCTACATAATGAATTCCTTGGCGAATGCTTCAGTAATGCCCATGACTATATCGCTAAACCTCCAAGAGGTCTAACACCAGCACCATGAAGGTCGATGTTCAACCTGGTCAAGACAACCACAGATCTCAGTCTACTCACGTTGCCTTCAGTCTGCAGCCCCTGGGCCTCTCGTGGGGCAGACAAATTGATACAGGGGAAAAACACTCCCAACCTACTAGATGTCTACTACGAGTTCGTATTCTCTAAAATCGAAGAATGAATTTTAGGAACAGCAGAAGTTAAGAGTAGAACATATTTATTGAGAGAAAGGAAGCTTCTGTCTGAGAGAGAGCCAGAAGGGGTCCAGAGTGGGTTGCCAAAGACTGTCTTTTCTAGAGACTTTAATAGAGCAAAACCACAAAGGGAGGAAGGTCTAAGGTGGGGAAAACATGGGAACTCACAAGGTTGGCATGAGGTGGGACAGAACTATGGCCAACCAATAAGATTAATGCACAGGTAAAATTGATTAAACCAGGGACAAATGGGGAAGTGAGTCACGTAGCAAGTGGGCATGAATACAGAGCAGTGAGTCTTCCTGTATGGAGCTGGGATGGTGACTCCTGGCTTCCTTGGGGTGACAGAGACCTATTAGAAGATCAGTTCCTGATGCTTATCCTTAGGAAGTAGGTGGTTGCATTTGTTTTGTCTTTTGTCTTGAGATCTGGTCCACAGCGGAGGGGCCTGTCTCCCCCACAGCTGCGAGGTAGCTGGTCTTCTGCACTGGCTCCTCTGAGGACCCAGCCCTGTCTGACTGCCTGTAACATTTCTATCTAACTCAGCTGCCTGTAACAAAATCACCACACCAGCAGAAATCATGTGCTTTACTGCTCTGCCCCGCAACCCCACCATAAGTAGGTACAGTCAAGAACATGAAGTAAAAACAAGATACAGAAGAGAAAACAAAGTATTAGAATGCTAATACTTGTCCAGATATGTTTTTGAATCTCAACCAACAAAAATATCAGACCAGGACTTCCGGGAAGATGGCAGAGAAGTAAGCAGCAGAGAAAATAGTCTCTCTGAGAGACACCATCTAGACTCAGGAACATACCATGGTAAGGGAGACATAAAGGAGGGAAGTGGGTTCCTTATTCCCAGGAAGAGGCTGAAGTCTGAATCAAAGTCCACAGAGAGAGTGAAAAGAAAAACTTCAACAAAGAAGAAGGCGGTAGCTGGTAGTGCCTTTGCCCAGAGCCATTCTCACTGTGTGAGGGGAGCTGTTGGAGCCTGGAGGTGCATGGTCGTGGTGTCGGTGGCAGCTGGAGCACTGGGGGCCTCCACGGAGTGACTGGGCGGTGGAGGAGAGCAGCAGGCGTGGAGGACTGTGCTGCTGGCAGTGAGTGCAGGGGACTCTGTCCTCCCACTGGAGAGAGGTTGCCTGGGAGCCGTTTTGGAGTTGGGGCAGATAAGCGTGGAGCTAAAACTGTTGCTGGCTTCCCCCAGCGGCTCCTGGCTGGGCACAGACCCATGGAGATTGCTTGGACTGCACCAGGCCCAACATTTCTGTTCTTGGGGCAGACTTGCTAAGGTTGTCTACTACTCCATCCATGAGCTGTTGCTGGCTTGCAGGGATACAGTGCCATGATTCGGGTCACTGTCTCCACAGGCTGTCTACTAGTGAATCCAGAGAGAATTCTGGAAGTGGACTCTTTTATTTATTTTTTTCTCTTTTCTTGTTTTTTTTTTTTAATTTTTCTTTCTTTTATTTATTTACTTATTTATTTTTATTTAGTTAGTTTTTTGAGTGTGAGGGTAATTTCTGCCCTCCTTCTGGGTGTGGTTTTTTCTATTCTACTTTTTGTCCCTTTTGGCTCTTTTTTCCCTCAGTCTTCTGCCTCAATTTCCCTAAGTTGGTGGGACCCATCTTTGTCCTCCAACCAGTTACAGTCTCTTTCTCTTTTCCCACTTCTCTGTCTTCTGTTAAATCCATTTTGGGTCCTGACCCTTGAGGACAGAATTGACATATTGCAGACTTATGTATTGTATATAACTGTTTTGCATGCTGTTGTATGGTTACAAATTCAGTTTGTATGGTTGAGGGTTGCAAATCAGGGATTGGCTCAGTTCATTGTTTTGTTGGCTGGGTTTGGTGCTGTGGGTGCCACTGCAGCCAGAATTAACATGATTGTTCTGGATAGCTATTGGCCCTGATGGTCTAGGACTGAGATTGACTGAGGGTCATGGAGAGTGCTGAGGCATAGTGCCAAAGAACAAGGGACTGGGCTAGGCAAGCAACAGCTTCTCATCTCTAACAAACTGAGGAGGTGGGATCTTTCAATAGACTCAGAGCCCAGGAACCAGCTACACCTGGAAGATATCTAAGAGAAGTGATTATCACCTGGATGTCCTTAATGCCACCAATAAAGCAACCCACCACAGGCAACTAACAGATATCACTCTAGGAATTAAACTAAAAAATAAAAGAAATAAGAAGACATTTAAACAGGACACAACCTCAGACACCCTGTTCACCAAAGGCAAACCCAGGGGGCAATGAGATTGGAAAATCCGAAAGCCCCCTACCAGGTCTCTTCAAAGTGGTAACAAAACAATTAAATGAGGCTCTGGACAAAATGAAATCAGAAATAATCTCTCAAATAACCACAGAGATTACCAGAAAACACATCATGCTTAATGATTTTAGAGCAGACACAGACAAAAAAATAAACAAGCTTAAGCAAATTATGGAAGCACAACATAGGGAACAAATGTATTCCATAAAGTAGATTCAAGCAGATATTCAGGAGAATAAAAACTCCATTGAAAGTATTCAAAGCAAATTAGGCTGATGTGAGGACAGGATCTCAGATATTGAAGACAGGCTCGCAGTTAGTGATCAGGAAAAGAAAGATTTCTCAAAACTAGCAAGGGAATATGAGAAATGAATCCAGCAGCTGCTTGATGAGACAAAGAAGAATAACTTAAGATTAATTGGAATTAATGAACAAGCAGGAGATACCACAAAGGACGTTAAAAACATACTCACAGACATTGTCACAGAAAACTTTTATGGTAGAGAAAAACAATTTGACATACAAATAAGTGAGGCATATAGAACTACAATGAGCAATGATAAAAGAACTCTACTTCTAGGCATATCATAGTCAAGATTCCAGAAATTCAACACAAGAATAAAACTTTAAAAGCTGTTAAGAAAAAGAAACAAATCACCTATAAGAGAAAGACCATCAGAATCACAGCTGACTTCTCAGCACAAACTCTTAAGTCAAGGAGAGCTTGGGGTGAAGTACTCCAACTTCTAAAGGAAAACAGCTATCAACCCAAATTGATGTGTCCCACAAAACTATCTTTCAAAATACAGGGAGAAATAAAATACTTCCATGACAAAGAACATCTGAGGAAATTCACGACCAATAAACCAGCACTCCGAAATGTTCTGAAGGACATTTTAGAAAGAGATAATAAGGACTACAGTTCCATGAACCCCAATAGAAGGAATCTATCAGGAAAGGCAAACAATTAGAGGGAAGGGAAAGGAAAAAAAAGGGGGAGCCAATAACAGGAAAATGACAGGACAAGGATAAGTCAATATGTATCAGTTCTAGCCATTAATGTTAATGGTCTCAATTCACCAGTCAAAAGACACAGACTGGCAGAGCGGATCAAGAAGCAAG
>RJWM01030407.1:0-23594 GCA_004363535.1 Dasyprocta punctata
CAAGCGCAAGGTTGGCCTGAGCTACACAGTGTGACCCTGCCTCAAAAAACTAGGGCCGGGAGTTTGGCTCAGTGGCTTAACTGCCTGTCTGGCAGGCGTAAGGCTGTGAGTTCGATCCCTGGTGCCGCAAAAAATAAATAAATAAATAGTCTCATGCCGGAAGCCATGGTCTTATTTTCAGTTCTTTTTTACTTTTTATTTTGAGACAACATCTCAATAAAACATGAAGTTGTTCAGGCTGGGCTCGAACTCACTATCCTCCTGCCTCAGCCTCCCAGTGTGCTGGGGTTACAGGTGTACACCTCTACACCTGGCTTTATTTCATTTTTAAAGTGCACATGTGCCTGGAAAGATCTATTTTCTGATATACTTTGCAACATTGTTTGTAACAGCAAAAAAGTGAAAGGAAGCAAAATATCCAAGATGAATGAATAGGTAAGTTTGATATATTCATAAGATGGAATATTATATAACAGTCAAAAGGAATGGGTATGGCTCAGAGGCATGGATTTGGCTAACTCCCAAGAATTCCATATTACAAACTAAATCAACTTTGCAAATCTATGTGTAGCATCCAACTGAATATGCATACAGAAAGGAAGGGGTTAACCATTCCCACCTCCAGGTGCCCACTGTACCCCTCCAGCAATCCCAGGAGTAAGCTCCTAACACTAAGTGATTTTCAGAGAACAGGAAACAGGCTCAGTGAGGGATGGCCCGCCCAGGTTCCCTCACAGTCCACCAAGACAGCTCAGTACCAGGGACCTGCAGGCCAGCTCCTCCTGGCCCCTCCCTGCCGGATGGGCTGGGGACTCAGTCCTCGGCCCCGTTCCCGGGCCTGTGCTGGGCAGGAGGCCCTGTAACTGCAGCCGCTGTCCCCACCCCTGCCCACAGCCTGGGGAAGCCCCGACTCGCCGGGGCCCAGGAGGCGACAATGCCTCCCATTCAGCCCTGTCCCTGCGCTGGGCCTGTGGGCCAAGGAGGGGGGCTCCTGCGGGCCTCCTGGAGGGGCCCATCACCAGTATTTCCTTGTGCGGCGCCTCCGGGCTGGCCCGGTTGTTCCCTCCTGGTGGCATGGAGCGGTGAGTCCTGGGGCTTGGAGGGGCAAGGGGGTCTTGGGGAAGCTGTGTGGCCACAGGCAAGTCCTGCGCTTCTCTGGGCCTTGGGCAGGCTGGTGGGCAGGGACTCTGGGACCTTCCCCAGGGGTGGGTTGGCAGGAGGATGTCGGGACGTCCAGGCCACTCCGGGGCTTCCTGTGCACTGGCCTTGGGGCCTTGTCCGGGGCACAGCAGCAGCCCCCTGGGCCCTCAGGGACCCACCTGATCAGGTCCCTCCCTGGCCTCCCCTGACCGCAGGCCACCGGAACCAAGACGGGTGGACCTTGGACTCTAGCACAGACAGTGACAATCGTGAGCAGGGGTGGGGGAGGTGCAGCCCTGGTGACAGGAAAGGCCATGTCGAGGCTGTGTGACATGGCTAGGAACAAGGAGGGCTGGTGATCGAGGTGACACAGGTATCAAGGAGGGGGCTCTGTATCTACTTGGTGACAGTGACAGGACTCAGGCTCATGGTCAGTGTGGGCGGAGGGCACCACAGAGCAGGTTCCGTGAGGAGTCCAGGCCCGGGATTTTGCTAAAGCAGGAGGAAGATGCCTGCGGAGGAAGATGCCTGAGGGTTTGTGGCTGGGATGCCAGACTCTCAGCTCTGTTCTGGAAAGTTCCTCTAGGCGCTGGGTGGTGAGCAGAGCAGAGGGGAGGCCAGGAGAACCACAGCTGCAGCAGTTGTCCCTTAGACGAGATGGGCAAGCTGGGTGTGGTGGCACATATCTGTCATTGAAGCTACATGGGAGGCTGAGGCAAGAGGATCACAGGCTCTAAAACCAGCCTGGACAACTTAGTGACTTAGCAAGACCCTGTCTCAAAATAAAAAACTAAAAAGGCAGCACTCGGGAGGCTGAGGCAGGAGGATTGAGACCAGCCTGGGCTACAAAGTGAGTTCAAGGCCAGCCTGAACAGCATAGTGAGACCCTGTCTCAAAAAACAGGGCCAGGGATTTAGCTCAGTAGAGTAAGCATCTGCCTGGCAGGCACGAGGTTGTGAGTTCAATTCCCGGTACAAAAACAAAAACAAAAACAGAAACAAAACAAAACAAACAAAAAAACCTAAAAAGGACTGGGGATGTAGCTTACTGTGAAGGCCCTCGGTTCAATCCTCAGTACAAAAGAAAAAACGGGACTCGCTGCGTTGATTTGTGAGGCTCAGTCTTCCAGCATGAAGCAGCTGGTAATGGAGGCTCCGGTGCACAGGGCAGGGGAACAGGCTCAGTCCGATGCCACTGCTGTGGGCTCAAAGGCTGGGCTAGGTGAGGCGCAGGATTGGGCCCTGCCCAGGACGGACAACTCTCCCTCCACCTCCAGGGCCCAGAGCTCCACCCACGTCCCTTTGGTGCTGCTGCTGCTGCTGCCACTGGGCCCAGCTTGGCATGCAGCTGCCCAGCGCTGCCCAGAGCCCTGCATCTGCGACAATGCCAGGCGGCACGTTTCCTGTCGGCACCGGAACCTCACTGAGGTGCCCAGTGCCCTCCCAGAGGTCAGTGGGGCGGGAACATGGGCACCGGTGGCAGTGTGGTGGCCGGGGTCCTGCAAGAGGACTCTGCTCTGGGCAGTGGGTCTGTTATTGTATGGGTGTAGCGGGGTTCGACGCTGCTTACCCTGCGGAGTTAGGCGGTAGAGGGGGAGAGAAAGTAGAGGCAGTGACAAGACAAGGTGACAAGCGCCACCTCGGGGTGTGGGGTGTGCTCGAAGGCTGTGGGGAGAGAAAACTTCAGGGAGGAGGCGTCGGGGAAGTGGGGGACAGGACAGTTCCAGGCAAGGGACAGGCACGCGCCAAGCTCAGCCTCGCCTTCGCTCCGCCCAGCTCACCCAGAGACTGGACCTTCAGGGCAACGCGCTGAGGGTGATCCCCCCGGCCGCCTTCCGGGACCTGCCGCACCTCACGCACCTGGACCTGCAGCACTGCCAGGTGGAGCAGGTGGCCGAGGGCGCCTTCCGGGGCCTGGGCCGCCTGCTGCTCCTCAACCTGGCGTCCAACCGCCTGCGCGCGCTGCCCCAGGAGGCGCTGGACGGGCTGGGCTCGCTGCGGCGCCTGGAGCTGGAGCGGAACGCGCTGGAGGAGCTTCGACCAGGCGCCTTCGGGGCACTGGGCGCTCTGGCCACGCTGAACCTGGCGCACAACGCGCTGGTCTACCTGCCGGCCATGGCCTTCCAGGGGCTGCTGCGCGCGCGCTGGCTGCAGCTGGCGCACAACGCGCTCAGCGTCCTGGCGCCCGAGGCCCTGGCCGGCCTGCCCGCGCTGCGCCGCCTCAGCCTGCAGCACAACGAGCTCCAGGCGCTGCCCGGGGCCGCGCTGTCGCAGGCCCACGGCCTGGCCCGCCTGGAACTGGGCCACAACCCGCTCACCTACGCTGGCGAGGAGGACGGCTTGGCGCTGCCGGGCCTGCGCGAGCTGGCGCTGGACCACGGGGCGCTGCAGGCGCTGGGTCCCCGGGCCTTCGCCCGCTGCCCGCGCCTGCACACGCTCGACCTCCGCGGGAACCAGCTAGACGCGCTGCCCCCGCTGCAGGGCCCGGGCCAGCTGCGCCGCCTGCGCCTGCAGGGGAACCCGCTGTGGTGCGGCTGCCAGGCGCGGCCTCTGCTCGAGTGGCTGGCGCGGGCGCGCGTACGCTCGGACGGCGCGTGCCGGGGCCCGCGGAGGCTGCGCGGCGAGGCGCTGGACGCTCTGCGGCCCTCGGACCTGCGCTGCCCCGGCGACCCGGCGGAGGACGAGCCCGAGGAGCGGGCGGCCGGGCCCCGCGCGCCCGCCCGCGCCCCAGCCGAGCCCGAGGGTGCGGCAGCGCCCTGCCCGAGCGCCTGCGTGTGCGTCCCCGGGTCCCGGCACAGCGGTTGCGAGGGCCGCGGGCTGCAGGCGGTGCCCCGCGGCTTCCCCAACGACACCCAGCTGCTGGACCTGCGGCGCAACCACTTCCCCTCGGTGCCCCGGGCGGCCTTCTCCGGCCTGGGCCACCTGGTGTCGCTGCACCTGCAGCACTGCGGCATCTTGGAGCTGGAGGCGGGCGCCCTGGCGGGGCTGGGCCGCCTCCTCTACCTCTACCTCTCCGACAACCAGCTCTCCGACCTCAGCGCTGCCGCCCTCGAAGGGGCCCCTCACCTGGGCTACCTGTACCTGGAGCGCAATCGCTTCCTGCAGGTGCCCGGCGCCGCCCTGCGCGCCCTGCCCAGCCTTGTGTCCCTGCACCTGCAGGACAATGCCCTGGAGCGCCTGGGCCCTGGGGACCTGGCGGGCGTGCGGGCCTTGCGCTGGCTCTACCTGAGCAGAAACCGCATCACTCAGCTGTCCCCTGGGGCTCTGGGGGCTGCTCGAGACCTAGAGAAGCTGTACCTGGACAGGAACCAACTTCGAGAAGTGCCCACGGGGGCCCTGGAGGGGCTGCCCGCCCTGCAGGAGCTGCAGCTCTCGGGGAACCCACTTCGGGCCCTGCATGACGGGGCCTTCCGGCCTGCGGGGCGATCACTGCAGCACCTCTTCTTGAACAGCAGTGGCCTGGAGCAGGTGGGCACCTGGTGTGTGGCAGGGGACACAGCACAGGGCTGTACACGCACAACATGCATTCACTCAGCAAGCCTGTGTCACCACGAGTGCCAGGTTTTGGGCTGGATATGGGAACCCTGGGACAAACACGTCATTCCCTGCCCTTGGGGAACCCAGGTGTGGGTGACAGGCCAGGTAGAATCCAGTGCCACAGAGCTGGAGGTGTGCCCCAGGGGACAGTGTGGGAGGGAGGCATTTGGGTTCAGGTGTTACCTACTGTTGAGGCTCATTAGGGGAAGTGGGCTTTAGGCAGAGCACAATGAACCGTGCGCTGGGCATCCGTTACTGGGACACGAGACTCACCTGGGTTTTGAGCCCAGCTGTCCCCTTGCTGCCTGGGCCACCTCGGGCTCTCCAGCTTCCGCTCTGCAGACCAACGGTGGCCCAGGCCTGGCAGGAACTCATGCCAGGGCCTGGCACCTCCTTGCAGATTTCCCCTGGAGCCTTCGCTGGCCTGGGGCCGGGGCTCCAGAGCCTGCACCTGCAGAAGAACCAACTTCGGGCCCTGCCCGCCCTGCCCAGCCTCAGTGGGCTCGAGCTCATCAACCTCAGTGGCAACCCCTTCCACTGTGACTGCCAGCTGCTCCCGCTGCACAGGTAGCACGCCTGCCTTCCTGCCAAACCCTGTGGGGCCGGGTCTGTTCCTTTTCTTTTTCAGGTACCAGGAATCGAACTCAGGACCTCACGCTTGCCAGGCAGGCACTGTGCCACTGAGCTAAATCCCTGGCCCTGTTCATCCCATTTTTACCCCCATGGTGCTAGAGATTGAACCTAGGACCTTGTATTTGCTAAGTAATTGCTCGACCACTGAGCTGCACCCCAAATCCCGTTGTATCTTTGGAGACAAGGTCTTTTTTTTTTTTTTTTTGCGGCACCCGGGATTGAACTCACAGCCTCTCACCTGCCAGACAGGCGCTTAAGCCACTGAGTCGAACTCCTGGCCCTAGTTTTTTGAGGCAGGGTCGCACTATGTAGCTCAGGCCAGCCTTGCGCTCGCATTGTAGCCCACGCCGGCCTCGAACTCACAACGCTCCACCCACCTCGGCCTCCCAAGTGCTGGGATTAAAGGCGTGTGCCACCATGCCTGGCCGGAGACAGGGTCTTGCTGAGTTGCCCAGGCTGGCCTTAGGGTTACAGGCATGTGCCATCATGCCCTGCTCGCTGCTGTTCTCATCCCCTTTTCATAAAGGACCAAGGCTTGAAGTGACTTAGAGGCCACATAGCTGGTGAGCCACAGAGCCAGGACTCTGAGCAGCGCCCCGCTAGAGCCACTGTCCCCAGACTCCCGAGTGCCCTCCATGCCTGTCAGGAAAGTTGGACTGAGTGCTTCCTAAGCTCTTTCCTCCTCAGGTGGCTCACTGGGCTGAACCTGCGGGTCGGGGCCACCTGTACCAGCCCTCCCGGTGCCCGGGGCCAGCGGGTGAAGGCTGCAGCTGCTGTCTTTGAAGCCTGCCCAGGCTGGGCTGCCAGGAAGGCCAAGCGGACACCGGCATCCAGGCCAGGGACCCGGAGGACCTCAGTCCAGGGAAGGCCATGAGGAGCTGGCAAGGTTGGCCCGGGTGGGGTTTGGGTTCTGCAGCCCTTGGAGCTGGGCTCCAACTTCTCGTTTGACTCAAGGGCCGGAGCTGAGCAATGGCCCACGGCCCCACTGTCTCCCAACAGCGTCCCCTCCTCACCTCCACAGGAAATGGTTACGTGCCCTTTCGTCCTGTGGAATCCGTGGCCTTTCCTCTAAGCCACGACAGCCTGGTCCCAGTGTTTCTGTGGATGGGTGCTGGCTCAGCCACTCCCATCTGCACCTCACGGTATCGGGGCCGGGGGGGCAGGGAGGCGGAGGAGCAGGTGCGCCACACCCCACCGTCAGCACAGGCTGGACCCCACTTGGCATTCGTGTCCTGACTCAGCTTCAACTCACAGTTGTGAAATCCCATGGCGCTTTGAGACAGATGCACAGGACACCGGTGCCCCGCAGTGGGGCCCAAGGGGAGAGGCTGGGCCTTGGGGGGAACTGAGAGTGAAGGCAGGCGGGGAGGGGGGTCTGCCTCCCTTGGGACCTATGATTAGGAGACTGGAGGTGCCTGGGGACATCGGTGGTGCTCATATTAGTTCCCAGGGCTGCCACAACCAGGTACCACAAACTGGGTGACGCAGAACAGCAGAAAGCTGTCTGCCTACTTGGGAGGCCTGAAGTCGGAAATTGGAGTGTTTGGGGCCAGTCTGAAAGCTGAGAAAGGATGTTTTACTTGGTTGTCCTCCCGGCTTTGGTGGTGGATCCCACCTTCATGTGGCCTTCATGTCAGCTGACCCCTGTATCTGTCAGGGGGATTCCCCTCCATCATTTTCTCCCCCCTGCAGTGCTGGGACTTGAACCCAGGGCCTAGTATGTGCTAGGCAGGTACTCTACCACTGAGCTACAGCCCTAGCCCTTTTTTTTTTTTTTTTTTTTTCAGCAACGGGGATTGAACTCACAATCTCACGCCTGCCAGGGCAGGCGCTTAAGGCACTGAGCCAAACTCCCAGCCCTGGTTTTTTTGAGGCAGGGTCGCACTATGTAGCTCAGGCCAGCCTTGCACTCGCGTTGTAGCCCAAACCGGCCTCGAACTCACAACACTCTGCCTACCTCAGCCTCCCGAGTGCTGGGATTAAAGGCGTGCGCCACCATGCCCGGCTCCTAGCCCATTTATTAATTGATGGAGACAGGGTCTCATTACGTAGTGTAGGCTGGCCTCAAACTCACTGCAATGCTCCTGCCTCAACTTCCCCAATGCTGGGGCAGTGGCCACTATGTCCAGTCCTAGCCCTTTTATAAATTGTGAGACAGGGTCTTGCTAAGTTGCCCAGGCTGGCCTCAAACTTGCAGTCCTCCTGCCTCAGCCTCCTGAGTTGCTGGGATTACAGACCTACCTGGTACAAATTGCCCCTTCTTATACTACTGGTCATAGTGAGGCAGAACCCAACTTAATGAGCTCATTTTAATCCCATTACTGTTTTTTAAGATTTTTTTTATTTGGTACAGAGACTTGAACTTAGGACCTTGCACTTGCCAGGCAGGCACTGTGCCACTGAGCTCTAGCCCCAGCCCTGTTTACTGCTATGAAGAGCTTACTTTCAATTAAAATTAGACTCTGAGGTGCTGGGGGCGAAGGCTCCAACATACCTCTCGGGAAATACAAATTGGCCCCTGGACAGCGTTCTGTGAGGCTGAGTGAGGAAGGACTCCTCAAAGCCCCCAGCTGGAGGGGAACAAGTTCTGTCACAGAAGTGCCCCCAGCTGGCTTTAGTGCCAGCAGTGATGTGGCCTCTCCCAGCACTCCTGTGGCACCGGCTGGCAGCAGGCAGCCCAGCAGAGTGGAGTGGAGGCCGGCCCAGGCCCCCCCGGCTCAGGCGTGGCTCAGGCGTGGCTCAAAGAGGACGGGGTTCAGCCAGAACTGCGCTCTCAGAACATTTCATTTCCGACATGAAGTGAATATCCCACCTAGTGCCAGCTCTGGAGTTCTGGGTCAGGATCTTTACTTCCTTTAATTTTGAGTAAGATACCAACTTGCTAAATCCCCTAAATTGCCCAGGCTGGGGTCAAACTTCTCATCCTGCTGTCTCAGCTTCCTAGCACTAGGGTCACAGGTGTACACCCTGCACATGGCTTGGTTCCGGGCTACTTTAGTGGAAGTAGTGTCTTCCTCCTGTGACTGCAGGCCCTGTGCCCTGGCAAAGCCGGGGCTGAGGAGGCCGGGCCACTGCAGCCTCCCTCTCCCTTGATGCCCTGGCATAGCCTGGTGCCTGGTGAGCGGGAGGCACCCAGTGCCATTGACAGGACGGACCTGAGTGCTGCTGGGGGGGGTGGTGGTGGAGGCGCTCAACAAACTTGAAACCACACTCCCTCCCTCAGCAGGGGGCCGGGGTGCTCACTGGGAAACCTGGGGTGCAGGAAGCGATGACTTGGTCCAACCTGCTTTGGCAGCCACTTGTGGCCCCAGGGCAGGGAAGTGGGGAGAGGGTGCTTGGCCTTCCCCAACCAGTGCCCGGTGCTGTCTCTGAGAACGGGTTTCCATGTGGCAAACCCAGGTGCGCTGTAGGCACCAGCAACCCGCGTCACACATGCCTTTCTCCACTTCACATGCGCTCAGCAAGGCAGACCTCCTGTCGGGCCTGAGCAGGGGACCAGGGACAGGTAAGACTCGGGGTCCTCCTTTGGGGACCTTGTAATTTTGGGGCAGGGGAATGGCGCGTGACAGCAGTGTGGTCACCGTGATGCACTTCAGGTGATGACTGGTGTCACTGCTTTGTCCTCTTCATCTGCGCTTCATGGCCTGAGCGGTGGCCCGAGGGCACACAGGAAGGGGGCAGCCACTGTCCGTGGACAAGGGACCCGGGAAGCCAGCGCAGGGCAGGGACCGCCCCAGTGTGGGTCTCCCGTTCCCAGCGCCTCTGGGGATGGCTCCTCCTTTTGGGAAGGCAGAGCAGCAGGGCAGCCAGTTTCCCCAGAGCTTTCTGGCCAGGGCCGTCCCTCAGCCGTTACGTGACGCGTTCTCTTCTGCTGGGCTCCTGAGCGGGCTGCAGGGCCAGGGAGCGCACGCGTGGATCTTCTTGTCACCGCTCATGTGTGAGAGCAGTGCACACGCGGCCGGAGCCAGCCCGTCTCAGCCTGTGGTCTTCGGTTCCAAGGCCGCGCACTTTTTGAGGACATCAGGCTGCGCTGCTGGCTGCTCCTGGTCTGGGTGCCGCACAGTGCAGGGCCACCCACTGCCCGTGATGACTGCTCAGCCTGGGTGCCAGTCACTGACAAGGGCTCAAGGGGCCACCAAGGCAGCGGGGCACAGCGGCAGCCCTTACAGGACAGACGGGGGAGCCGCCTGGGCCCCATGGGTGCAACAGACAGGGCTGAGGCTGCCGGAAGCCGCTGGAGAGCGGCTGGTTGCAGGGGAGACCGAGGGGCAAAGCAAGACAGACATGAGCTGAGCTTTCCGAACGCGGTTTACAGGAGCAGGGCGGGCCTGAGGGCAGTATGATCCGGGCACAAGTGTGCATCACCCTCCTGGAGAGGGGGTGCAACCCTGCTTTAGGGGCATCAGTCAAAGGCTGGCCACACCCCGCGCCAAGGCCACACCTGACCCTGGTCCACCAGAGGGAACAAAACCGTCACATCCAAGCCGGCGCCCAGGGTCCTGGCCTCCAGCAGGCACAGGCCGCTCCTGCCCCGCGGCTCTGTGTCAGCTCCCGTGCTCAGAGCTCGCTTCCCACCAAGCTCAGGCGCTCGCAGGCAGACCACAGTCATCTTTGGAGCTTGGGCAGTGCGGCCCAGCGTTGAGGATGGGGAGAGCGGAACTAGGGGTGCAGTGGCACCCACCTGTGATCCCAGTGCTCCAGGAAGCTGAGGCAGGAGGACTACAAGTCTGAGCCCAGGCTGGGCAAATTAGTGACTTACTGAGACTGTGTCTCAAAAAATGAAAAAAGGACTGGGGATGTAGCTCAGGCTGAGGGCTGAGGACTGAGTGTTCAATCCCCAGCGCTGAAAAAAAAAAAGTGGGCAGCAACCTTGGGGTGCAGAGGCTGTCACACAGACCACCGTGGGGGTCTCAGGCAGCCCGGGTCAGAGACCTTGCCGGAAGGGCGGGGCAGAGGTCCCGAGGTCCCACGGAGCGCAGGCCCCGCACACCAGGCAGCGTTATTTTACATCAAAGGCTCAGTCTCCAACTCCGGTGAGGGGGGCGAGGGCGCCCGCAGGCTCCGGCCGGCTCAGTGCTCCGCCTCCTGCTTGATGCTCTCCACGGGCACGGGCAGCTGCGGACCGGCAGTCCTGTCGGGCGAGGCCGTGTCCAGGTGCTCCTCCTTCACACACACGGTGATGACTGCGGGCGACAGCGGAGCGAGCGTGCGCTGCCGTAGGGCCCGGCCTCCCAGACACAGGCCACCAGGAGGTGGCAGGTAACCGGGACACTCTTGCCCCCCTGCTCACCTCCCAAGGCAGCGGAAGAGGAAGCCCGGGGCCTGGGTGCACCCAGCCAGCCAGCAGGTCATGCAGAGGCCGGCGCCCACATCTGTCCCCCGCCCCAGGTGTGGCACGCGCAGGAGGCGGCAGCGGAGTGGCCCGGCTACTGGCTGTGCTGCTGGCGTGGGCCCGGGGGAGGTGCACGGGCCCAGGGGTTAAGGACCGCTCGGTGCCCAGCAAAGCCCCCTCCACCTCGGCTCTCTCTTCTGTGCCCAGGTCGGGATGGAGAGGTCGCCTCCGAGCGCAGCGCAGGCTGGCCCTGCCTCGACCCCCGGGGGCTCTTACTCTCGCCAGGCCCCGGCTCCAACTCGACCTTCCCCGCGGCCTGCGGCTCGTGCTCCAGCAGGGGCTTCTTGGAGCCCTGCCTGAGGGCCCGGGGCTTGGCTGGCGGGATCCTTTTCCCTTGGAATAAAAATGGAGTCAAAGCCAGCGTTAGGGTCCATTCTGTGCGAGGCCTGCTGGGCGGGGTGCGGGACGGAGGGGCAAGGTGACGGTTTGGGGCAGACGACCTGGCTGTGGGCCCTGAGGTCAGTGAGCCCCTCCAGCGGGGTCCCTGCACCCCAACCGTGCGGCCCACAGCCTCACCCCACCCCACCCCACCCCACCGCTGTTGTTTTGTGAGCCTGTTCCGGCTCTGTCTGGTGCCAGGACATCCTCTATGTGCCGGCCGTGCTCTAGCTCCCGCCTCCCTCTCCCTACCCTGGGCCCAGCAGCCGGGCGCTCCACCCTCAGGAGGCTGGGGTGGGGAGGTAGCGATGGCCCAGGAAGTCAGTATCTCCTCCTGGCCTCTCCCTCAGAGCCCAGCAGCTGCTGGTGCCCAGAGCGCGCTCTGCTTTCTAATTTTGTGGCGCCCTCTCCACTCGTCTCCTTCACCATGTGACCATCTCCAGGGAGACCAAACTCCTATTCATGCTTTGGGTGCCTAGAGGCCCACAGGGCAAGAGCGAGGGCAAGGGGGAGGGGAGGAGGGCGGGCCAATGGACTCCAGGGACTCGGGGTTGCCCACAAAACCTTGGCCCAGGATGGAGGGGGTTCCCCCCGCAGAGAGAGCCACACAAAAGCAGCCGCTCCCAGGCACCAGGGCCTGGCTGCCCTGGGACACAACTTACTTTTCTTCCCAAACTGTTTCTTTTTCTTCTTTGTGGCCTCTTTGGCCTTCAGAGGTGTGGCCGGTTCTGTGGTTGAGAGACAAGGGGAGCGGAGATGAGAAGGAGCCCCAGGAAGGGAAGGCAGAGCAGGTGCACAGAATAGGGCGTGGGGGAGGGGATGGTGGGCTCGGTGCTGGACCAGGGGGCTGGGCAGTGGAGGGGAGCAGGTGTGGGCGGGATGCAGCAGGCCCGTTGCGGGCCAGGGCAAGGGAGGGAGGGAGGGAGGAGAGGCCCGAGCAGGGCGTGGGTGGCGGGGGAACAGGGGCGAGGGAAGAGGGCTGCAGGCCCCACCTGTGGCCACCGGCGGCTGCAGCTGGTAGCCAGTGAGCTCGCACCAGCCCACAGGGTAGATGTCCGGGGACTCGCAGTCCACCCACTGGTCGTACTCGTTGTCCCAGCCGTCGAAGTGGATGCTGAGCAGCCGGTGCACCACGCGCTTCACCGTGGCCACGCAGATGAGCCGCGGCTCCATCAGGTCCACGGCCTCCAGTTTCATGCCCACCTTGAAGCCATGGTTGGGGCAGTCCTGGGGTGGGGGTGATAGGCTGGCATGGAGGGCTGGTGACATCGCGGCCACACGCACCCGAGTGGACATCCCCGCAGCCCCCTCGGGAGGGAGAAGGGGCTGGAACTGCTGCCCCACGGCACCGCTGAGCCCTGCTGCATCCAGGGCCCTCACCATGTTGAAGAGTCTCGACGGAGCCGCTTTGGACTTGGTCTTCTCCAAATAGGTCTCCCAGTTGAAGGTCTGGGACTCGTACCCTGCAGGAGCAGAGAATTTCAATGCAGAAGGAGAGGAGGGGATGCGGGAAGTGGGCTGGGGAGAAGCAGCACACGGCCCAGGGGCAGGACCCAGCCTGGGGTCTCCATGGCAGCCACCTTCCCCCACCCCACCAGGTTGGCACCTGCTTTAGGACGACAGTCCTGCTGCACAGGCTGTTCACTGCTCAAAGCCACCACCAGGTACCTCTAGTGGAAGGGCTGGCAGTGACCCTCATTGGCTACCCTGAGAACACCCAGGGAGGGGGTGTCTCTGGGCCTGCGACCTCACCCCGCAAGGCCAGTGCACCGAGCTGCGCCAGGCTCACCTTTCGGAGGCGTGAGCTCGATGTCATTCTTCTGGCAGAAGGCGGCTGGGAAGATGGCGTGGGAGGAGGCGTGGTAGCAGAACCAGTCGGAGCCATCCGTGGAGGGTCCCCCATCCACACAGATCATCAGGTAGCCGTCCAGGAGGACCTAGGGGAGTGGGAGTGGCCCCTTGAGGCAGGCAGGGCCCTCGTGTGCACAGCCCCACCTTCTCCACAAGCGGCCTGAGCGCCCCACAGCTGAGAGCCCCACAGAAAGCCTGCAGGCCCTGGCCTACCTTGCAGACGGTCGCTACACAGATGTTACCCAGGTTCAGAGGGTCGATGGCCTCCAGCTTCATCCCCTCCTCGAACCAGCCCCCTTCCGTGTAGACGGCGCGCACCTTACAGGAATGGGGCAGCTGGTGAAGGTCAGGCGGGCTGGGGGCCTGGGGGGCAGGGAGGGACAGTCCCTGGGAGATGCCAGGCTCCCGGACCTGGAATGAGTTGCAGGCACGGGGCGAAGCCTGTGGGGGCCACACCTCACCTTCTTGAACAGGTAAGGGACAGCATCACAGTAGATCTTCCGGAAGGTGGGGTGATGAGCCATGTCACTTCGCCTCTCTTTTGAGGGGCAGAGGAAGAGAAGGGAGGTGAAGACACCCAAGGGCCCCTTGGTGCCTCCCCAGAAAGGTGACGCCTTCAGCAGGCAGGTGGCCCGGCCCAGACATCGACGGGAGCCCCAGGGACTGCTCAGCCTCAGACCCAAGCCCTCCCGCATGACACCCAGGCTGGGAGCGGCAGGACCAAGTCTCCATTCTACCACTGACCATCTGGGCTGAGTGACCACGGTCAAGTGACTCAGCCCCTCTGGACCTCAGTCCTGGTCCTTCCTCCCTGCCACTCCTGGGGATTCAGGGCCCGGGGTCACACTGGCCTGGGGCGCTGCTGACCTGACATCTTGATGCCGTGGCCGACGCGCCGTGACCACCCCACTGGGTGGATCAGGGGGCTCCACATGTGACACCAGAAATCGTCATCACTGTCACCATCCTCATAGAGGAGTCGCAGGCGACCGCCGATCACCGTGTCCACCACAGCCATGCGAGTCCGTGACACCTGGGACTTGTCTACAACTTCTAGGCGCATGCCCTGGCGGAAGGGGTACTTCATGCTCTCCACCATCTGCAACGACACCGGGACACGGGCCGCTGGGCCCCAGGCCTCTCCCGCCCGCCTTCCTGCTCCATCTGCCCTGCGGGGCGCAGCAAGTGACAGAACCTGGAGCCTGCAGGTTTGCTTTGGGCCCCGCAAGGTGCACAGGGACAAAGCACCAAACGCCAGTGACTCAAGGTGATGGGAACCCCAAAATCTGCTTCAGACCGAGGAAACTAAAGTGACCAGAAAGGCCATGGGCTGTGCCGAGTCACACAGGCTCAATGGGCCCAGAAGCTGGGATCCAGCCAGGGTGCTGCCTTCTGAGCCGGGGGCACCTCCTGGCCCTCTGCGAATGGCCGTGCATGGCTTATGTCCCCATGTGGCCAATTCCAGCTCTGATTCTGAGGGGCTATGGCTCAGAAATGGGTTCAGAGCACCGCAGCAGCAATCTGAGCCCTCTGACCCAGCCAGTGACAGTGCCCAAGGCCCGAGCTGACCCCGGAGCCACGGTGGTGGGGCACAAGTGGGCAGCAGATCCTTCATGCACTGTGGCACTGGTGCCCTCGTGCCTGGGTACGGCCTTTCCAGCTCCAGGGCATAGCAGGCTAAGAGAGAGATCAGCCCTGGTGAGATGAGGCAAGACAGAGACACAGCAGTGCCATTCCCACACACGCCAGGAGGGGGAGCTCTCTGAGGCCACAGAGCAGTCCCTGGACAATCAGACCCAGGATCCCAACAATGGGCCCATTCAGTCTTTGTTTCCTGTGTTGGCCTCTGAGCCACTCTGGCCTTGGCCTTCAAGGCAAAATCCAAAAGCAACTTTCTCCATGAAGCCTGCTTGATATCCACTCTTCCTCTGTGACCACAGGCCAGTGTCCTGCATTTTCTGCACCCTGCCAGAGCTATGGGGTCACACGGAGACAATGCCTTCAGCCCTTGGCTCGGAGACCTCAGATGCAGCCCAGGCCTCTACCCAGGTGAACCACAGCCAGAGCCCGACAGAGGCAGGAGAGTCTCCGCTGCAGGCCTGATTCCTCTGATTCGTCACCAAATGACCTTTTTTTCTTTTTCTTTTTGGTTGTCTCTTTTCTTTTTCTGTACTGGGGATCGAACTCATGATCTCATGCTTGCCAGACAGGTGCTTGTGCCATTGAGCTATATCCCCGGCTTTTTTTTTTTTTTTTTTTTTTTGAGATGGGGTCTTGCAATGTACGTCAGGCTGGCCTTGAGTTCACTTTGTAGCCCAGGCTGGTCTCGAACTCCCAGTAATTCTCCTGCCTCAGCCTCCCTAGTGCTAGGATTACAGGCATGTGCCACCACACCTCACTTCACCAAGTGACTTTTAAAATGAGAGAACTTTTTTCTTCATAGTACTGGGGATTGAACCTGGGGCACTGTACCACTGAGCTACATCCCCAGCCCTTTTTTTGAGACAGGGCTCACTAAATTGCCCAGTCTGGCCTCGAACTTGTGATCCTCCTGCCTCAACCTTCTGAGTAGCTGGGATTACAGGTGTGTGCCACCAACTAAGTCGTTTTTTTTAAAGTAAAATCAAATGCCACATAAGTGATTTTGAGGCACATTCCTAGTTCAGAACAGCAACTATTTTATAATTATTTATACTCATGATTTTCATTGCTTCTGCCTCTGAATTTCCTCTGGAGATTCCTGGATGGTGGGGCCCGTGTTTGCTATATTCCCAGAGTGCCCCACCTCAAGTACTGTTCATGATAAAATACTATTCACTCTGGAACAGTGCTACAAGCCAAGGTGAGAACCTTACAGAGCAGAAGTCCAAGAGCAGCGTAACTGACGCAGCTGGGCCAGGCCTGGGGGACAGGCAGGCGGCCACTGCTTGAGGTGGTGTTTTGGTGGCAGGGGTTTTGCACGTGTGAGGCCCTAGGTTTGGTCCCCGAGCACTTGGAAAAATAAATAAATAAATAAAAAACTGGGAGCCCGAAGTGCTCCCCGCAGACCTTGATGTGGAAATCCACGGGCAGCGTCCGGGAGCCCACCAGCCGCTTCATGAGGTAGCCCTTCCAATCGGTGAACTTGGCGTGGATGGCTGCGGGACAGCGCAGACTCCTGTCACTCAGCCTCCCGGTCCCCGCGCCCCCCTTGAGATCAGCAGGGGACACTGAATCATTTCTCTCTGCCGCTGTAAGGCAGCAACCACCTTATCTCACAGAGCCGGGTCCCGCAGCTTGGATGCTCCCAAGGGTTCTGTCCATCCCAAGACCCAGGGCTTCCCTTGTCAAGGGCCCTAAGGGACAGGGAACATTCTCGCCAACTCACTCCGAGGTGGCACCAGGATCTTGCTGTTGATGGCACACCAGCCGATGGGGTGCACATCCACGGTGCCCAGGTTGCACCAGAAGTCATGGCTGGCATCGTTTTCAAAGCCTTCGTAGCGTAGCAGCACCCGATACCCTGAAAGCAAGGCCCAGGGTGCCGTGAGGGAGGGCGGGCTGGAGAGGGGTCCTCAGGCCTCCCCTTGCGAACTCTGTCCTGGCAAGTCGCTGTCCCCAATAAAACAAATCCATGCCACTTATCTGGAAGGCATTAGGGCATGGGGCGTTCATTTCTGCACCCTGATCATCTTTGGGACAAACCTAAAAACTGGCCTTTCCCACCCGCGCCAGCTCCACAGTCCCCTTGAAAGTAGGAGGATCCCAACATGGAGAGAGACTCCTGTGGGAGGGGTATGGTTTGAATTATGAAGCCAGGAGCCGGGCATACAGCTCAGTGGCGTGGTGTCTGCCTGGCAAGCGCGAGGTCCTGAGTTCAATTCCCAGTACCAAAAAAAAAAAAAGGGTTATGACACCAGTGCCTGCTGACAACACTGCCCACTTGTGGGAGACGTCACTGCACACACGGCCCAGATTGGCCCCGGCCGGAGGGCCGCTCACCTGCCGCCTGGATGACAGAGGCGATCCAGTACACCCGGCTGGGGAGCACAGCGTCACTGTTGAGCACCTCCACCTTCATCCCCTTCATGACGTCTTCCCACTGGTCATAGAGTGGCACCTGTGTGGTGATGAGTACATTTGGGGGGCCGTGAGCTTCTTGGCTGGCAGGGAGGGTGGTGCCTCACGCCTGAGTCATTGTGTCCCACTCTGCACCTCGACTTCCCCCGTCACCTGCCGTGCACAGAAAGCCAGGTCACTGTCCTCGGAGAGCTGGGCACAGGGGACAAGGGGCCCAGCGTCACAGACCTGATATCTGATCATTATGGGGCCAGTTCCTCCTCACGCCACCTGGGCAGGGCACACTGTGGTGACCCTCTGGCCCTGTCGCTGTGCCGGGCCATGGGCTGGCAGCACTTCCTGTGCCTGTACCCGGCCTTTTCCTGGCACAAACACTACCGTGTGTCATCGTCACTCGACCTGGATACCAAGTGTGATGACAGCCTCGTTTCTCCCTGCTGAGACACAATACTCAACACCTACTCCTGGAAGGACAGATGAGACCAGGCAAAAGGGCCAGGGCACAACCAAACTGCTTCATCCCCACATCTGGGCAGCAGAGTGCAAGGGAGGGCTCCAGAGAGGCTCCTTCTAGCACCCAAGGCCACGCCTCCAGGACCCACCCAGACACACCCAGGAGCATACTTTGCTAATCTGCTATGCAGTTCCTAACCCAAGAAGCTGATGTATTGGGATCAATGGTCACAGACAGGGCCTCACAGGCTGGGCTCAAACTTCTGATCCTCCTGCCTCGGCCTCCCAAGTACTGGGATTATAGGCATGCACCACTGCAGCTGGCTGGTATTAAACACTTGACCTCAAGTCCATCCCACCATGGCCTCACCCTTCTGGCTTCTCAGTGCTAGGCAGAAGGGAGCCTCCCGAAGAGGCTGGCTGCAGTAGCCACCTCTGCCTGCCACCTGGGGCACCTTGCTCTCTGTGGGAGGCATGACCAGCAAACCAGAGGATGGGGGAGGGGGAGGGGACAGGGAAGGGAGGGGAAGAAGAAGGGGGAGAGGAGGGTTTCCGGTGAAATCAAAAGTGGGGGAGGGAGGGAGATACTCAGACATCAAGCAGCACAAGTGCATTGTGTAAACAGGCAGGGGCGGGACCTCAGAGGGCACAGCTGAGCCTGGGGCACCCGGCACAGGCGTTTTCCGGAGAATTTGCAGGAAGTGGACACAGAGGTCAAACAGGAAACAGGAAGGCCGCCCCGCCCTCCCTCCCCTCTGTGATGCCCGCCCGGCCCACAGGCAGCAGCCCTGCTGCAGGGGGCGGGACACCAGACACAGCAGCACCTTTGAGAGGGAGCTGCCCCGACCCTGGGTGTCACCTCCCTGCCGGGACACTCACGTGTTTAAAGCAGCTGACGGGCGCGGCCTTGTAGCTGTGGTCCTTCAGGAACTTCCCCCAGTCAAAACCCAGGACCAGAGCTGCGGAGCAGAAAGAGCAGGAGTCCAGGCTGGGGGGCCGCGCAGCAGCCCCATGAGAAGGAGCTGTAGCCCATGGGCCTGGGGGCGCAGGAGTAGGGCCCCTTCCCAGCCCAGCAGTCTCTCTCTGACTCTGCCCGTGGCTCCTCTCACGCCACCATACCTGCCCCGCCAGAGGCCATCCGGATGGTGAGAACCCAGCCTAAAGGCCGCCAGACCCGAAGGAAACGGCTCCCTCCTCTTCCCCCAGAAAAAGGTGCACTCAGCGCCCCCCACTTAAACCCCTCAGGCCTTCCTCCCTGCCGGCTGCCACACCCCGGGGAGGTAGGAGGAGGACGTGCCCAGGCCCCTGTACCCCGCCCTCCAGCAATTTCAGTCAAAAGCTCAGGTCTGAAGTTTGACTCAGTGACTTAAGCGCCTGCCTGGCAAGCACAAGATCATGAGTTCAATTCTCAGTACCAAAAGCTACGTTCAGCAGAGAAAAGTTCCTCTCTCCATCCTCTCAGCCGCTCTGTGCCAGCTTCAAACCAGACCTGGGCCTCAGCTGCCCGGGGCACAGAGGCCCCCGGGATAAAAGAGGCTGAGTCTCAGTTTTTCAATGCCCAAGGACATGGTACTGGCAAATTCAGGCTGACTAGGCAGGATACAATCCCCGAGGAGCCCGCAGGGCGTCGTTTTCAGTTCTCTCCCGGGGGAAGCCGCCTGCCTGGGCCCCCACCCCAGCCTCTGCCATCTCACCGTCTTGTCCTGTTGGTGTCCCATCTGCCAGCTGTCCTGTCCCTTGGGAATGGAGGAAGGCTCCAATCTTGGCAGACCAGGCTGCCTTGTGCAGGACTTTGGCTTTCTTGGTGGGCGGTTTCCCCTGGAGGGAAGAGATGAGAAGGGGGGACCCACTGCTGGGCTCGGCCTATCAGGCCGGGGACAGAGCTGCAGGGCAGGGAGGGGCAGGCAGCATCTCTGGGGGTTTCAGCTTCCCCCAGGAGCCTCTCCCTTCTCTGTCTCCACCTTCCCAGCCTCTGCAGACCCACAGCAGAGGGAGGCGACAAAAAGGCCACAAACTTTCCGCCCACCGCAGAGGCTACCTGTGTGAATGTTCTTGAGAGATGTCCATGGCCACCACCAGGGGCCCAAAGAGGACATCCCTTAAGAGACAGGTCCTGACATAGTCCGGACCTTGTAACTTAAAACACACTGTAAGAAAGGCCAAGATGCCGGGCGTGGTGGCGCATGCCTTTAATCCCAGCACTTGGGAAGCTGAGGTAGGAGGAGCACTGTGAGTTCGAGGCCGGCTTGGGCTACAACGCTACTGAGCTACATAGTGCGACCCTGCCTCAAAATACACTAGGCCTGGGAGTTTGGCTCAGTGGCTTAAGCCACTGGCAGGCACGAGGTTGTGAGTTCAATCCCCAGTGCTGCAAAAAAAAAAAAACAAGGAAAAAAAATTTTTTGACTCTGTTTGAGACAAAGCCTATGGATCCCAGGCTGGCCTGCAAGTCTTCGTGATCCTCCTGCCTCAGCCTCCTAAGTGCTGGGAGATTATAGGTGTGTGTCACCATGCCCAGCTCTCAAATAAAAACATTTTTAAATTCTTTTTTTTGAGGGGGTGGTTGAGGTACTGAGCATGCAGCCTAGGGCCTCACTCATGCTGGGCAAATGCTATAATTTTGAGCTACATCCTTAGTCCTTAAATCCTTTTTCCTTTTCTTTTTTTGAGATAGGTTCTCACTATGTAGTTCAGGCTGGCCTTGAGCTCACTTTGTAGCCCAGGCTGGTCTTGAACTTGCAAGGATCCGCCTGCCTCAGCTTTCCAAGTGCTGGGATTACAAGCATGTACCACCACACCTGGCAATCCTTTCTTTTTTTTTTTTTTTTGCGGTACCAGGGATTGAACTCACAACCTCGTGCTGGCCAGGGCAGGTGCTTAAGGCACTGAGCCAAACTCCTGGCCCTGGTTTTTTTTTGAGGCAGGGTCGCACTATATAGCTCAGGCCGGCCTTGCGCTGGCCTCGAACTCACAAGGCTCCACCTACCTCAGCCTCCCGAGTGCTGGGATTAAAGGCGTGCGCCACCACGCCCAGCTAATCCTTTCTTTTTCTATACTGGGGACTGAACCTAGAGCTTTGGCATTGAGCCACGCCCCAGCAACTGTTTATTTACTTTTTCAGACAAGGTCTCACTATGTAGTTCAGGCTGGCCTTGAACTCATGGCAATCCTCCTATGTCGGCTTTCTAAGCGCTGGGATTACAGGTATGTGCCACCATGTCTGGTCCCCCTCCTTTTAAATTTTGAGACTGAGTCTTGCTAAATTGCCCAGGCTGAGCGCGAATTTATAATCTTCCTGTCTCAGCCTCCAAGAGCGCTGGGATTACAGGCATGTACCACCAGTTTCTTAAATCCATTATTTAGAGTCATCAGTGGGTGAAGAATGTCAAGACCTAAACAAATACCCGCAAACATCACTAAGTGCCTGAGGGGAGAGATATTTCCATGCCTTGACTAAAATCCATGCGTGGAAAGGAGCAATGGTAACTGTGTCACAATGTTACCATGAAGGTGTGAAGCCCTAAGCAGAAAGATCTGACACCCAGAAACTAGTAACCTCTCAGCAGTGTTTTCATCATTTGCTGCATGTCAGACCCAGCCTGGAGCGCTTTAAAATCCCCATGTCCAGGCCATGCTGTTCCAACCCCACTGGAATGTGGGGGTCAGGAAGACACAAGCAGCGATCCTTTTAACTCTTCCAGGTGGTCCCGCACGCAGGCCAGCTTGAGAAGCAGGGCTGTGGGCAGCGGGAACCCTGGAAGGCGGGGCCTGAGATTTGGCTCCAGTCAAGGTTCCCTGACCTCACTGCAACACCCCGGCCCTCGGCACCTTTCACCAACGCGTGGCTCAGCAGCGCCTGGCTGAGAACCAAATTTTCATCTCCCAAAAGTCTATGCATCAGTCAGTCAGGAGACCTGGCAGGTTATCTAGGCGGCTGCCCGTAATGTGAGCTCAAAGACGGGGCCCTGAGCCCTGGGCCTGGTTCCCAGCTTCAAGACTGTTGTAAAAGCGCAGTGAAAAGAAAGACTTGTGCTGGTATTGTTTGGACAACTGAATGCACACGTCTGTGCTCTGGGTGAAGGATTTGGGGAGGACGATGGGAACTGTATGTACCACTATTGCCCCCTGATTGAAATGTTTTGAAATTGTTTTAGTTTCTTCCTTCTTTTTCTTCTTCTCCTTGAAATAATATGGATTTGGGAAAAAAAAAAAAAAAATATATATATATATATATATATGCAGTGAAAACCATGGCATCAGACTCCCCCAACGTAGGACCTATTGTTTAAAACTGAATGAGAATCCTTAATTAAACAAGCTCCAGAGTTTCTTGTTCTGCAAAGTCTGAGACCACAGTGAATACCAGGAAATGTACGACCTCAGATGGCCACAAGATGGGAAGGTCACAAGCCCACCAGGCCCTGGGCGGCTCACGTCTTGGCACCCAGGGCCGCAGAAGGGCAGCTGGCTGCCTCACCTGTAATCTAGCCAGGATGCTGGCTTTCTTGGAGTTGGAGGAGTAGCTCCGGGAACAGGAGACGCTGCAGAACCTCTTGGTCTTGGAGAAGAAGGCTTCTCTTGTACCCACAATACCGCACATCTCACAGACAGCTGCAAGAGAGCTTAGTTAGTGACTCACGAGACATGGTCACCTCAAACCACACAAATGGACTCCAAAATCTGGGCCACTGCATTGGTCAGGAAGCGCCAGTCCCACTGAGGCTGAGGGAGCTGGAACTGGAGGAGAAGGTACGGTGCATTTTGTCTTTTTTATGGACAGGATCTTACTGTGTAGCCCAGGCTGGCCTTGAACTTGTGATACTCCTGCCTCAGCCTCTTGAATAACCGGTGTGCACCCCATCATACCATGCCTGCTGTGTGCCTCTCAATGTGGCTCACCCACGCTACACTGCCTGGCCTCCCTTGCTTGTGTCAACAGGGAGGCCGAGAGAAATTCATGAGGACAACTGTGGAAGCAGGCAGGTGTTGGCAAGTTTTCGAGAGAAAAATGAGAAAAAGAAAACACAAGGAGGCCAGGCCTGATGGCGCACGCTTGTAATCCCAGTGCTCAGGAGCTGAGGCAGGAGGACTGCCGAGAGTTTGAGGCCAGCACTACATAGGGAGTCTCAAAAACAAAACAAACCAACCAAACAACAAAACCCCCAAAACCAAAACCAAACAAAAAGAATACACATGGAGAAAAAATGCCAAGGTACTTAACCTCTGTGGCTCTACTTTCTCGTCTAAATAGTAAGACTGAAGCAGTTCCAGGGTACAACCCTGCCTTCACCTCGGAATCACCTGAGGAGCCTGAGTCTAATGAACTGATCTGGATGGAACACAAGCATCTGTAGTTTGTTACAAGGTCCCCAGGTGATCCCTTCTCATCTCCTAGGCCTGCTGGTCCCCAGTGAGTCCTTCTGGGGCTAAAGTTCTGAGATGACAAGAGAAGGGTTGGAAGAAGATCGGAGGGAGAAAGATAAAGGGCAGAAAGGAAGAGAAGACATGATGAATGGAAAGGAAAGCAAGTTCAACCGGCAGAGAATATTAGATTATTCTTTTTTTTTTTTTTTTTTTGGTACCAGGACTCAAGCTTATGACCCAGTACTTGCCAGGCAGGCGCTGTGCCACTGAGCTACATCCCCAGCCTCTGATTACTCTCGAAAACAGTGTAGGTACCAAGGAATGGAGTGTCAGACTGTCCACCCCACCTCGTCTCACAGGCAGCCCACACATAGAATCCCTGACACCGGGACCCTACAGCTATCCAAACGTCACTTTTTTTTTTTTTTTTGGTGGCACGTGGGATCGAACTCACAACCTTGCACCTGCCAGACAGGTGCTTACGCCACTGAGCCAAACTCCCCGGCCCTGGTTTTTTGAGGCAGGGCTGCACTATGTAGCTCACACTGGCCTTGTGCTCACGTTGTAGCCCAAACCAGCCTTGAACTCACAATGCTCCTCCTACCTCAGCCTCCTGAGTGCTGGGATTAAAGGCATGCGCCACCACGCCCAGCTCAAATGTCACATCCCTGAAGACAAGTGGCTTCCTGATGATCCAAGGGGATTCTTTTTTTTTTTTTTTTTGCAGCACCAGGGATTGAACTCACAACTTCGCAACTGCCAGTCAGGCATTTAAGCCATTGAGCCAA